>SEOQ01000070.1:0-60903 GCA_004679275.1 Dentipellis fragilis
GTCGCGAGGACGAGGCGGCGTAGGTTGCGAGCCTGTTCATGGTGAGTGCGGTGCCAGCTGCAGCGGCGAGCAAGAATTGTGTTCGCCCAAAGCGGCATCTGCTGTGTTGTCCCCTGTTTGGCCCGACGCGCCCGCCCCAGCCGACGCGTCCTCCTCATCGCGAGCCTCGTCCCAGCCATGTCTGACTTCACATCGGGGCCCCCCGACGCCGAATCGAATGCAGAGCAACTCATCGGGAATTCGGAAAGTCTATACGGCGTGATAGACAGACAGAAGTGAGGTTGCACCGGTCATTGGTCATACCATCTGTTGACTTTAGGTACGAGGAAGTGTCCATGGTCTAAATCTGACTGTCCCAGAAGATGCAAAGGAGACGATCAAAGCCTGGGCAGATCGTGAAAGCACAGTCAAGTATGCGGATTCGAATGTGGATGACCAGGTTAGTGTATCTGTCCATACTGCTGCTAGGCTAATAAATGCGCGAATGCGTTCGCTAGATGATCATCCATATACCCTTCTCGCAGAATGTGCGATTGAAGTCTCTCCTGTTGAAACTCGGTATGTACGGTCGCTAATTGCAAGGAAAAGTAAGTAGAATGTTTGCTCCAGGCAGAGGAGAGGTCACGCCACGGCATCTCCGCGTATTCGCCAATTATCCCAACATCGTCGATTTCTCTGACGCGGAGAACACGAAGCCCTCTTTGAACATTAGTCTCCAAGAAGGAGAGACTGGTGTTATTGAATATCCGCTACGCGTCGCTTCATTCGCCAATGTCACGTCGCTCTCGCTGTATTTCGTACGTACCCTGCCTTTGACATGTGCCATAATTCTAACGTTTGCAACCTTTGCAGGACGATGCAATAGGAGGAGAGTCGTCACGAGTGTATTATATTGGATTCAAGGGGGACACGAGGCAGTACCGTAAGGAGGGCATGAACAAGTTAGAGATCCCCGCTGCTAATGCTGCCGACGCGCCTCTCGTTGACCGCGTCTCCGAGAGGAACGCGGCGCAGCAGCCGACGGCGAAGTAGATTTACGAGCGGCTGTTATTTTGGATGGGAAGGAAGAATGCATGTTGTAGGACTAGACTTATAGATGAAGTTGTGAAACACGAAGACAATTGAGGAGACCGAAAAGGGAAACCTCGTGGCTCGCGGCGTTGTGGCACGTGAGGTTGTGGTTTTCCGCGTCTGAACCGTGAACGGCTTGGTCGCGTCCTCCCCGCCTCCGATACCCTTGTAGACTACTTCAACAAAACATGGACGTCGTGAGCCCTCTTCTAACTGTAACAACCATATGCACCATGCTGACCGAGGAAACTGCTCCAGGACACCCCAGAAGAGACGCCCGACCTCTTGCCCTACTTCGACCTTTCTCCGGAGGGTTTCCCGTGGCGCGAGCCCCGGCCGCACGAAATAGAGACTCGGCGAGCGCAAATGTCCGACCTCCTCATCTTTGACATCCTCCTCAGCTCGGGTGGAATACGCGAGCCGCACTTGTTGTGGCCCCCAACAGACGTTGCATCACTGCAGCGCCTATTGGACGCCATCCAGAGTTCCGGCTATGACGCGCTCAAGAAGGACTGCCTTGTCTATTTCTTGCTCAAGTGGCATCAGGATGGAAGGGAGGAGAGCTTCAAGGAGGATAGGTCCATACCGCCCCAGTTTTCGGCACTGTCGGACGCGTATTGGCACCTGGATACTGGCATTGACGTCCCGGTGCGTCCGTACACTATTCATACATCGACCTTTCTTCCTTAATTGCACATTCATAGCGGGCCGTTTCTATGCTCTCAGACCCTCGCTTGAATCGCGACTATACCTCCAAAATTCTGCAAGCCATTTCCCTCTGCGACAACCCCACACCGCTCATCCTGAGCTTCATCCGCACGGCCAAACCCCTCCTCACTGAGCCTGACGACATCGACATGTACGCTGTAGCATTAGCAGAAACCAACTTCATGGACGCATGGCTATTCCAACGATCGTATCCCGACTATACCGAGACGCGCAAACGCTTGTTACGAAAAATTCTCGAATGGAGCCTTTCCCGTGAGTAATCTCCGTCGCACATCTGTATCTGCATACCCAACTGCCCTCCAGCCTCGCCACGCCCGGGACCCCTCACGCACCTCCAGGCGTTCTCCCTCCTCCCGCAGGACGCCAGCGCGCCCTCGCTCGGCTCCAACGACGGACCGTCGCACCTCGTCGCNGCGTACGGCGTCGGCTTGNGCGGCGTCCCGCGCAGCGCGTTCCACCGCGAAATCGTGCGCGCCGCCGAGGCGCACGGCGTGCCAATCCACTGGGGGCGGCCGCTCGTCGGCCTCGAGGACCTCGAGGGTGAGCAGGTGCGCGCGCTGTTCGGCGACGGGAGCTCGGACACGGCGGACTTCATCGTCGGGTGCGACGGGCTGCACAGCGGGACGCGCCGCGCGCTGTTCGGGACGCAGGAGGCGGCGTTCACGGGACTCACGCAGGCGGGCGGGTTCGCGCCCATCCCGAAGGAGCTCGCGGGGCGCGCCGCCATGGTGAACTTCTATGGCGACGGCGTGCATGTGATCGCGTACCCTGTCTCTGAGACCCGCGTTTCCTTCGCGTATGCCTCTTCCCCTGTGCTTCCACCCACCTAGCATTGACGATGAATGTGCATGCAGGATCACGCAGCGCGAGGGCGAGGAGAAGGAGACGTGGCATGCGGCTGACGAGGCTGCCCTTACAGCCTTCAAGACTGGACCGTTTTCGAAGCTGGGGTGTGGTGCGGGGGAGCTTGTCAGCGGTGCTGACCGGATCGTGAAGGTGTGTTGCGGTGGACTCACCATCTCACTGAATGGTTCGCTGACTGGCGAGCGTAGTACGGTCTGTNCGACCGCCCGGAGCTGGAGACTTGGCACAAAGGACGCGTCGTGCTGCTTGGCGATGCCGCGCACCCCACCAGCCCTGTAAGCTTCCTTTTCCCTGCTCGAGAAAAGAACGCAAGTTGACGCATCCCCAGCACCTCGGCCAGGGTGCGAACCAGGCGTTTGAGGATGTGGCGCTCCTGAGTACCCTCCTCGACGAGCACAATGCTGATCGCAGCGCGCCATCGCTGGCTACGCTCGAGAAGATTTTCACCGAGTTTGAACGCGTGCGCATCCCGCGCTCGGCGGCGCTTGTCAAGGGCGCGCGTGAGATGGGCGAGCGCCGTGTTGTGTCGGGTCTAGAGAACTGCCTCAAGCGCAACGAGATTGTGCGTGAGGAATTTAGCAACCAGGATAAGTTTATTCAGGAGAAGGACAAGATTTATCGGGCAGAGGCAGGCAAAGCATAGAGAAATATTGACTCACCAGTGTAGCAAACCATACCTGATTCGCAGGTAAGGTCCTTCCAGAGCAAATAAAGAGTACACATATCATGTTCCACATAAGTAGCACCTAAAAGCGGGGGTCATAGCTACAGCTGAGAGGGCGCTCCATGGACGCGCGCAAAAGCACGGGCGGGGCGTGGGCGTTTTGAAATATGTCATGATAATGCAATGCAGAGGAATACAACAGATGCACAGCGTCTACTCGTCGGGAACCTCGACCTCGCCCGAGTCGATGCCCTCGATAACGTCGTGGGGGGGCTTGCCGTCGACGGTGCAGCCGACGCTCTGCGCGGTGCCGAGGATCTCCTTGACGCCACCGGCGAGGTTCTTGGCGAGCGACTTGCTCTTCATCGTCCGTGCAATGTCGAAGATCTCGTCGAGGGAGATGTTGCCGGAGTGCTTGATGTTCTTCTCCTTTTTGCGGTCCCGTGGGGGCTCTGCAGAGGGGGTCAGCACGATTTCATGCAAGAGCAGCAGGAGACGCACCCTTGAGCGCATGGATGACAAGCGAGGAGGCAGAGGGGACGACGGAGACCTGCGCCTGACGGTTCTGGATGGTAAGCTGGACCGTGACGCGCAGGCCCTTCCACGCGGTGGTGGCTTTTGCGATATCTTCGCCGACCTTCTTCGGGGACTGCGGGGGAGATGAGCGGGTGCGCATGAGTGGGGCGGGGACGGACTTACGAGACCAAGAGGACCGATCTTGGGGGCCAGGGCGGACGAGGCGCCGACCTCACCACCGGTTGCCCTCAGNTAGATGATTTTGATCTCATTGGGGTCCTGGGGGGGCGGCGGTCAGCAGAGTCGGGATATGCAGCAGAGAACGCACGATTTTGGGGGCCATGGCGAGTCTTGAGGAGATCGGAGGATGTACGGCGCGGTGGACGGGTGGGCGGTGGAGGAGGAGAGGGGTTGGAGGGCGGCGAGGGTCGGCGCGTCGCAGAGGAGCTCGACGGAGGCGGCGAGGAGTGCTTGGGCGACGGCGGGCCAGACTTTTGTGAGGAGCTTTTCGTGTCACGAGGAGGGTCTCGGCGGAGTTGCAGGCGGCGGGGTAGTCGGTCTGCGAGGACGCTCAGTCATAACGTCCATGGATGAAGCACAGCGCCCGACCTTGGAATCAACCACTACTCGTACTGCTTTCTCCTGGTTGGCGGACTCGTCGAGGTAGACGGTGCAGAGCCCGTCGGCGTGGCCCATGACGGGGATACGGGTGCTGTTTTGGATGTTGCGCACAAGCTCGTTGCTACCTCGCGGGATGACGAGGTCGATGTACTGGTCCAAGGAGAGGAGACTTGACACCTCGGCGCGGGTCTGGATGGTCTGNATGTACGTATCTGGAAGGGAGGTTCTGGAGAGTGCGGTCTGGATGGCTTTGGAGATCAGCTGGGACGTGCGATTCGACTCTTTGCCGCCCTTCAGGATGGCGGCATTGCCTTCATGATCCAGGTAAGTCAAACGTCGTCTCAAATCATTATGCTAGACAAATTCACACCTGATTTTATTGCAAGCGCAGCGATGTTTGCGACAACCTCCGGACGCGCCTCGAAGATGACAAGGAGAACACCGATGGGACATGAGACGCGATACAGCTCGAGGTTGTCGTCCAGCTCGGATGCATACGAGACTTTACCCGTTGGGTCTGGCAATTCCGCGACGTCTATAATCCCCTGCAGCATCGAGTCCCATTTGTCACCTTTCCGGAGATCCAGCCGTTTCGACAGAGCACTAGACATGCGGCCCGCGTCCACTTCCGTTTGTGCTGCCTATGCAACTGCATCACTTGAGATGTATAGAAGGTATATCAAAGGAAACGTACGTCCATGTCTTCGGTGTTCGCAGCAAAGATCGCATCCTTGCTCGCCTGCAGCTCGTTGCGGATTTCATGGAGAGAGCGCACGCGCTCCGACGCGTCGATGAGCTGCGACGCTTCGAATGCTGCCTTCGCCGATCGCGCGATGAGCACAGCGGGGGACTCATCGTTCTGGCCGGTCATCCTAGAAGCCTCCGAGGGTACTGGAGTGTAAGTAGATGAGACGTGTAGCCAATGCTCGAGGCAAGATTAATATTGCTTTCGAGTCAACGCGGGANAGATAAGATAAATGTCCGAGATTAGATTAGATCGACACTTAGGAAAGTCCTTCGAAAACACTTCGCATCGTCTCTTCGCTGCCACAACCCGGTCTATAAGTAAAACATAATAATAGGAAAGCCAGCCGGATAGACTAATATCAGACTTCGGGGAGATGCATGGGTGGCTGCCTGGGGGTATCCAGGGTCCGAAAAAGGAAGGAGATTCCGCCACGCCACAGCTTGCGGTGTAGTTAGCCGCTAAGGATATTTATTTGTTCACGACGGTCATCATCTCTCCGAAGCGGCTGCTACAGCCTTGTATGTTCTTCTAATACCCCATCCACCTCCAAAACATACACACGCCCGCCACGGCTCTTTCTATCGTACATGCTCCTTCACCAGTCCCCGGCACCCGACAGGGTTCACTACAATGATCCCCCAATGCCCAGTTGGAACGCCCCACCGCCCAGAAAACCATCGTCCTGGGGAGCATATTCGAAGAAGAACACGCAGAGCCTTAGCTCGACACTGAAGATGCACAATGCGGGTGCCTTGCGCGGTTGGCTGGCTGACACGCGCAAGGACGCCATCCCGATGTACGCAAACCAGTCCAAGGTCGATCCCGATAAGAAGGAATGGCACGGTCCTGTCGCGAAGGAGAGTCTCGTAGCCGATCTCAAGAAGACGTTGCAGAAGGTGCTTCCTGCCTCGGACGTCCTCCCCGTCTCCGCGAAGGCCCCCGCCCGGAGACACAGCGTCTCGCGGGCGACTCCTAGCATCGGCATGTCGATGCCTCCGCCCGCTCTACCTGCGCTCCCCTCCCCGGCGACGATGCGCTTCGTCCTGCTTTGCGGNCTCTGGTACACATGCTCGGCCCTCTCGTCAAATACGGGCAANGGCATCCTGAACCAGTTCCAGTACCCCATCACCCTCACCTTCGTGCAGTTCGGGTTCGTNGCCGGGTACTGCTTGCTGTTCATGTCCCCCATCATCCGCTTTTCGAGACTCCGGAAACCCACGCGCGCCCATCTCAAGGATACGTTATCCATGGGCATGTTCCAGGTAGGAGGACACATCTTCTCGAGTATGGCCATCTCGAGAATACCAGTTAGCACGACACACACCATCAAGGTATGTCTGATTTGCGGCAGTGACATCATTCTGTTCTCATATGAGCGATCTTCCTTTTCCGAAAGGCACTGTCCCCGCTATTCACGGTCGCAGCGTACGCGCTCCTATTCGGCGTGCGGTACTCCGCGAAGACGTATGTGTCACTGATGCCGCTCACGCTGGGCGTCATGCTTGCGTGCACATTCGACATGTCCGCGTCGGATGCGATCGGCCTGCTCTGCGCGTTTGGCTCTGCCCTCATCTTCGTATCCTCCAACATCTTCTTCAAGAAGATCATGCCCTCCAACGGCGACACCTCTTCCTCACACCACAAGCTCGACAAACTGAACCTTCTGTTCTACTCGTCCTCAATGGCGTTCCTCCTCATGATCCCAATATGGATCTATGCGGACCTCCCCGCGTTCCTTGCCGCCGCCGAGCCCGGTCACGTCGCCCACCCCTCGCACGGCCACAGCGCAACCCACTCCGTCTTTTACTACTTCATCGCGAACGGGACAGTGCACTTCGCCCAAAATATCATCGCTTTCATCATCCTCTCGTCCGTCTCGCCCGTCACGTACTCCATCGCCTCCCTCATCAAGCGCGTCGCCGTCATCTGCATGGCTATCATTTGGTTCAACCAGCAGGTGCACCCCGTCCAGGGGTGCGGCATCGCGCTTACGTTCGTCGGTCTCTGGATGTACAACAACGCCAAGGGCGATGTGGAACGCGGCGAGAACAAGCGGCGCGGCGTCGAGGCGCGACGGGAAGGCATGCTCCCTACGACCCGCTCAGAAGAGAAGATCCTCGCTGGCGTGAACTCCCCACCCCCAGAGCGCATGCCCATCTCCATCCCCGTAACAGGCGCGCGTGTCGTCAGCGCGAGCAGTCGTGCGCGCGGCGTGTCGCAGACAGCGCCGTACTCGCCATATGCCCCTTATGCGCCCGCACCGCCGCACCGCACGAAGATGCAGACGCACACGCCGTTGCACGAGTACTCCGCTCAGATGCCGACGTCGCGCAACCCGAATCTGCACATCGACATCGACGCGATGCATCCTGCGGAGAAGGGCACGATGATGTCGCCGACGGAGCATTACCCCTCGCCCCCGCCGTCGCTCGACTCGCCGCCGCTGACGGCGTCGCTTGCGCCGATTGCTGTGCAGGCATGAGTGGGTGCGTGCGTGGTGCGCCGATGATCAGGAGGGGAGAGTTGGATCTGAGACTGTATGCTCTTTGGCTGGTTCGAGTCACTTTGGATTGGATTGTCGGCGCGGGGTTGGAGTGGCTCGTGGTTGCGGTTGATGATTGATAGATATGGACAGATGCACATAGGTGGGGTGGCGGGGATGCTGGATGCTGGATGCTGGATCGAGGTTGGGGTCGACGACTGCATACATGAATCTTTGGACGAAATCTTTATTCTTGACTCTCCTTTTGCACTTTGCACTTTGCATACTTTACGTGCGGCTCGTTGCATTGCATTGACTATAGAGTTGCGCATGGCACGGTAATACAGTTACATCTGTTATGGATGGATCTCGGCGCTGGAGCAGAATACGAATTATACTGCAGTGCTCGTTTGCGGTATGCATGTAGCACGTAGCCTGTCAAAAACCCTGGAGAGTATATAGTGATGTACATCTGGTTGTAGTGGACCTACAAACCCAGTTCAGTACTTGCAACAAGTTGATCAAAAGCTTATCCAGCAGGTGGCGGTACAGATGCCAGTAGCTTAGCCACGGCCCTCGACGGCCTCACCGTCAACATCATCTGCCGGGCCCTGGCTCGACCACGACCGTCTAATCTCCCTATCGCACCCATTTTGGCCTCCATTCACAAAGAATAATGGGTCGCGGAAGTTGAACGCGTCACTCACCCACCCAACCCCGACGTGCTGACTGTCGGCAGCCCCCATGAGGGAACGCACGCCAGGAACAGGGGCATGCCGCCAGGCCGAAGGACGCGACGCGCGGAAGAAGTGGGAGGACGACTGGCACGGTGTTGCATGGCGAACTTCGACCCCCTGTGCGCAGACGCATGTGGTAAGGCGCTATCATCATCATGAACATGAGTCCACCCACGGCCGCATATATATAGCCGTATGATGTGTGAAAGACACCGATATCGTGTTTCCAAGTCCTTGCGATTACCCCGCAACTCCCGTCCAATTGTCGTCGTAGCCCTGGCCCAAGAGATAAATGGTCTACGCAGTCTGCAAGCGCCTGTATAGGGTACGTTCTTCCCAGTCGTCGTCCCAGGCCTCAGGATTGGATTGGACTAGCCAATGTTAACGAGCGGGCAAATCAATGACAGGTGTTCTACCCGCTCCCGCCGACCTCCCCCTCCGCAACCCCGCTGAGGATCGGCATCCTGGGCGCCGCGAACATCGCACCCATCGCGCTCATTCTCCCGGCGAAGAACCACCCCGACGCGGTCGTGCATGCTGTTGCGGCACGCGACCAGACGCGCGCGGACGCGTTTGCGAAGAAGTGGGGTATCCCGAAGGCGTATGGGGGCAGTGGGGCATATCAGAGTGCGCATATATTGACCTCGGATGCAGAATATGGGCTAATCGCAAGCTATAGAGTTGTTGGACGACCCAGAGATTGAGGCGGTCTATAACCCTGTGCGTCCGAGGGCTTAGTGGGGGCCGAGTCGAGTGCTAATTCGTGACTATCTTTACCTTCTAGCTTCCGAACGGCCTGCATTACGAGTGGACGATGAAGGCGCTGATGGCTGGTAAGCACGTCCTGCTCGAGAAGCCGAGCGCGGACACGGCGGAGGAGACGCGGAAGATGTTTGAGCTCGCGGAGAAGAAGGGCCTGGTGCTTCTCGAGGCTTTCCACTACCGGTATGTTCTCGTACGTTTCCGAGTATGTTTACTCGGGGCTTATGGCGTACGCTGGGTAGCTTCCATCCCGCAGCACAGCGCGCGAAGGAGATCGTTGCCAGTGGCGAGATTGGTGACATCACAAGCATAGAGGTCAGTCTTGGAGTCCCGCGTGGGATCTTCGGGGACGACGACATTCGGCTTAAATATGAGCTGGGCGGAGGCTCGTTTATGGATATGGGGTGTACGTTTTAGCTTGCCGTCGGCATCTGTGCCCAACCTGATCCTGATTTTTTTTTTTCGTGCGGAAGGCTATACGATGTCAACGGCGCGCTATCTCGCGGGCGCCGACCCGGTTAAGGTGACCAGTGCAACCGCCGACACTGCGTCAAAGTTTCCCAAGATCGACATCGGCACGACCGCCGTACTTGCGTTCCCGTCAAAGTCTGGCGATTCTGAGTCGTCGGAATCCCAAAGGACATACCCGGTCACGCTGAAGACGCACTTCCGGATCCCCCCTCGTCTTGGGTTTATTCCTGTCATGCCTCAGGTGTATGCCAAGGTCGTTGGTACGCGCGGAGAGCTCAAGTTCTTGAACTTCGCGGGGCCGTATATCTACCACTACATTGATGCCAAGAAGACGGATGAGAAGGGAAATGTTGTTTCTTCGAGGACCGAGAAGCGTTATGGAGAAGGAGAGAAGTACGGGTGGTCGACGTACGTCTGAATTTACCCCTCTTGGCTTTAGGACCTGCATTTCATTGACGACTTGCACCGACGTAGTTATCGCTTCCAGCTTGAGGCATTCGTTGACAAAGTGCGCGGTCGGACGCCGCAGCACTGGTTCGATGGTGCTGATTCGGTCACCAATCTAACCTGGATCGAGCGTGTATACGAAGCTGTGAGTTCCTACCATTATTTATCCTGGCATACAGGCTAAGCAACATCTACGCATTTCTACAGACCGATCTTGGTGTCCGCCCTGCGTCGACGGTCGAAATCCCAGGTGTTATCTAGAAGTCGTTCAATTGAGTTTATGTTCTTCTTCAACGCTCCCTGATTTTTATGGTCTCATTGACAGTTGGGCTTTGACTGTGTTCGCCATTCGTTTCCTCGTCTATACCTCCTCTCGTTAGTTATTCGATATGTTCCTTCGCTGGCGCTTGGCACGTTGTATATATGTGCGAATTGTTCAAGCTGTCTCACGTTTAACAGTACTGACGCAACTTAATATGCAGGTATATAGTCTGTCCCCATTCATACGCATTCGATGTTCTCCTCATCTGAGCGTAAATGTCGAATTATCATCTCGACATTGGCATCTACGCCACGTCCATCCCCTTCGCCGCACGTCCCGATCATCGAGCACAGCCGCCCTTTTTGTCCACCCACAGCCGTCCTCCGCGACGAGCGGAAACAAATCGACTGTTCTCGACCGGGCTCATGTACGCATTGGGTATGCTGGCCGCCACGCGCCAACCGTCATGATACAGGAGAACCCGACCCCCGCTTTTGACAGGACTGTGGCCACGCGTAATGGGTACTACGCTGATGCTTTGCAACTGGGCGATCTACGCAGTCGACGATCCTGCGCCTCCCGCCGATCGCATCACTCACTTGTTTCACATTGTTACTAAACTGCCTTCCGCTGATACTTAAGCAGGGTGTCGTTGCGCAGCAGTCTGCAGTTTACTCTTCCCTCACTCACTGCATCAGACGGCATTCAAGTTTTCTGACCATGAGCGGCCTTTTCAAGCGCATATACCATGTAAGTGCACATATCCCTTTTACTAGCATCCCCTAAACATTCAATGCGCCCCTGTGACACAAACAGGAATTCCACCCCCAACCGCCTGCAGCGCCGTCTGAGTCCGAGTCTTCCTCGCCTCTAAAGATTGGCGTGCTAGGCGCCGCGAACATCGCAGCTATGGCGATCATGCGGCCGGCGCAGAGCCATCCGGACGTAGTGGTCCTTGCGATCGCTGCGCGCGATCATGCACGTGCGGACGCGTTTGCGAGGAAATGGGGTGTGGCGAAGGCGTATGGNGGAGAGGGGGCGTACCAGAGTGCGTTATTCTTTTGTATTATGGTCTATAGGTGTGTTGACTGAAGCATGGGGGTTGGGTAGAGCTTTTGGACGATCCTGACATTGATGCCGTTTATAATCCGGTGAGTTGGTATATTTTATAGGCGCATATATGCGAGCACGGTGCTGAATTGGTAAGGAATCAGCTGCCGAATGCCTTGCACTACGAATGGACGATGAAGGCTCTTGCTGCTGGTAAACATGTGCTACTGGAAAAGCCCAGCGCGGACACGGCCGACGAAACGCGGAAGATGTTCGCCTTCGCAGAGAAGAAAGGGCTCGTCCTGCTCGAAGCGTTTCACTACCCGTACGCCCTATCCCTTCTACATGCTAATTTTACAACCGCTGAAGCTTGAAGAATTCTAGCTTTCATCCCGCCTTCCAGCGCGTGAAAGCAATACTGGACGGTCGGGAGCTCGGTGATATCCAGAGTATGGAAGTTAGCCTGGCAGTTCCGGCTGGCGCCTTGAAGGACTCTGATATCCGGTTCAAGTATGAGCTGGGCGGGGGATCGGTGATGGATATGGGATGTACGTTACGCATTCATCCGCTTTCCCGCTGTTTCTGGCGATTGAACTGATTGGCATACACGTCGCATCACACGCAGGCTATTGCTTGTCCATCGCACGCGACCTCGCGAATGCGGCGCCCGTCAAGGTGCTCAGCGCCAGCGCCGACACCTCCTCTGCCTTCCCCAAGATCGACATCGGCACCACCGCAACGCTTGCCTTCCCAAAGCGCGAGCATGCCGAAAATGCCACCCACTCTGGCAGCGAATCCCCCGCCGTCTCGGAGGCGGAGACCTTCCCGGCGACCCTGCAGAGCCACTTCCGCCTCCCGCCGCGTCTCGGCTTTGTCCCGGCGATGATCCAGGCGCACGTCAAGGTGACGTGCGAGCGTGGGGAGTTGTACTTTTACAACTTTGCGTGGCCATCGTTTTATCATTATATTTCTGTGAAGAAGACGGATGGGAAGGGTAAGACGGTCGAGTCGAGGACGGAGAAATGCTAGTGGGGAGGGGGAGAAGTATGGGTGGTCGACGTGCGTATTCAGGTCGAAGTTTCTGCGGAATTCAGGCTGATGTGACGCGTTGTGGATTGCTAGGTATCGCTTCCAGTTGGAGGCTTTTGTGGATAAGATACGGGGGCGGACTCCGCAGCATTGGTACAGTCCTTCGGACTCTATCACCAATATGGAGTGGATTGAACGCATCTATGAAGCGGTCGGTGGAATTGCATTATCTGTTGTTTTTGAAATCCAGGCTGATATGTCAAACGCCCAGACCGACCTTGGATCGCGGCCTGCGTCGACTGCGCAAGTTCCTAGTGCTTGATTTTGCCGATATTTGGATCCACTGGCGCTTTGTTTGCGCGACTTTGCTGCGATGTTGGCAGCGGCACTGGAGGATACGTTTCAGGTGTTTCCGTGCGAGCGCATCGCACAATTCCCCATCCGAGGACTTTACGTCCCAGGCGACTACTAGACAATCCATCAATACATTGGCCACTATCCGAACTTCATCGTACCGTTGCTTGAATGCAAATTAGAGTTTGAGTGAATCAATGGTCGGCCAATTTTGAAGGCCAGCGAGGCTGAATACCGGTATCTACTTACTGCCCAGGCGATTGGACCGATCGAACAATTCCTCCATAAGTTTTGTGCTCTTTGTAACTTTTCACCGAGTTTCTGATCTTGACCCTTGCAAATTTATGTGCAATCTGTCACTTGTAAAAAGGAACTCTTGAAGTTCGAGTTGGGTAATTTGCGCGATCCTTCCCACTTTGCCGATCGCCTCTTGCACGAACGACGCCTAGCTTATGACCGTCCTTTCTCTTCACGATAGCATACAACCTGCATCCATCCTGAGCGGCCTCCGTGTGCATTTACTACAGTGTGGAAGCTTATGGACCCATTGTTTGGTGCTATTTGTTCTCATCGCAATGGACGCGGCGTTCAACTTGCGCTTTGTAATGGCCAAGCTTGAGCGCCGCTTTGTCATCTTCGAATACCCTGTTACCCCCACCATGAGCAAGGAGAAGAGCACATCAGCTGGCAGCAACGCGCCTCTTCCCCCGGGCATGGTCCTCGGTCCTGACGGCAAGCCATGCAAAATCTGTACCGCGTTTCGCCACTGGACGCCTACCCCCGCGTCGTCCTCAACAATTTCGCGTGCAGCCGGCGCTGCCTCGCTCTCTGCGGCAGCGCTAGGCACTGCGACCGTTACAGAGCCACCAGCCAGGCCGGCAGACTGCCCTCCGGACGTCGAGCAGCTCGGCCGCGCGACGTGGACGTTCCTGCATACCACGGCGGCGTACTACCCCGAGAAGCCCACGACGCGTCAGCGCGCGAACATGCTCTCCCTCCTCCACGCGCTTCCCGTGCTATACCCGTGCTCGCACTGCGCGACGCACCTCGGTACCGAGATGGAGCGGCACCCGCCGGACGTTAGTTCGCGGAGAGGACTGAGCTGGTGGCTTTGCGAGAGGCATAATGAGGTGAATGAGAGACTGGGGAAGGAGCGGTTCGATTGCGTGAAGACGGATGAGCGGTGGAAGGATGGGCCTGCGGATGGGAGCTGTGATTAGAAATGGTACGTGCTGGTGTTATCATATGGAAGGAGAGCTCGATGGATTCACCGACGTGTTTTTAGTCACTGGTATTCTTCAGCATTGCGCATATCACTTATTAGATGTATATCCCCACTCATCCACATAGACTCACTGACAACTCGTAGATGTCGCGACCAATCCACCGTCGGTACTCAAGAATTCTTGATTTAAGAAACTATGCCGGGCGTTCATTCTTACAGCTGAACTACTAGCGGTCTTCGCGTTGACATGGTTATCAAACTGCAAACCAGGTCCACAACGCTCGGCAATCGTCTCCTTATAATTCCGGAACACCAAACCTCACAATGCGCCACTGTACTAAGGTCAGTCACGCAGACTGTCTATCATTCATACTCATCTGCTGATATACTGTCTTCCTCCCCACAGAGGTGGGCCTCTTACCGCAGGTATGGCTCGTCCGGATAAGTGTCCGAGTGCGCTCCCAAACGAGGACACCGATACCCTAGTCGTGGATGAGCCCAAAGTCGATGCGTTGCGGACAAGAAGTAGACTGACGACGTTGTTCGTGAATCCGCGGACTGACATCGAGACTCGGAATACTTGTCCTACACAATGAACGCTACGCGGCCGGTGATGATCTGCGTCTACGTACCGTCCGGGAGACACACTTAAATATTAATGATGACCATCCATCCTCGCTGCAACCCACCGAAGGTACTAAAATCACAGTGAATATCCAAGAAAATGAGAACCAAATCGTGTGGGCCCATCCGCCGACGAGAAGTGGGATTCCAGTCTCCGTCCCGGACCCCCGGACCCTGTTTTCCCGAGCACGAGATAATACTCCATTCCAAAGCCCCCCCTCTGCCTCCACTGGAACTCCAAGCAAAGCGATTCCCACCCAGAAGTAGCTCAAACCAAAAATAGAGCTTAAGGAAATGCTATTTCACGAGCGACGCATCTACCGGCGTTCAAACGTTCAAACGTTCATGACGAGCGTCGCCTTGATATGGAACGTCAAGTCCTTGATCTTCTCCTGCACTCTAGATCTGTACTCGAGGTTGATTGATTGATCGCCTTCGAGGGCCCGGTACTCGTCAAGGAAGAAGTATTTCCAGAAATAAATACACCTTTCAGGGAGCGATCAATGTATGAACTGAACTCACGAGCAACTCACAAGTAGCAATCAGCCAACACGTCGTAAATTATTGTGCACTCACACATCGCACACAATATCCACGCACCTCGTGCCCTTATCCGCCAGGGTATATACGACCTCGTTGCGGCTATATAAGCGTGTGAGTCGAAGCTCAGTCAATATATAGTGCTCGCGGTCCTGCAACGTCAAGTACTCCGCGCCGCTTCTTAGTAGCCTACTATCCCCTCAGCCTCCGCGGCCTCGCTGGCCATGTCGTCCATCCCAGAGAACCCTTCCCTCGACGCACTGCTGGAGGGCATGAATACGCTAAAGGGGTGTTGGCCTGTGGGTCCTGTTGAGAGTCCATCTCCCGAGGAGTACTCTCTTGGGGACGTGGGGCGCAGGGACTCCGTCGTGACGGTGCGCACCCGTGTTGTCCACGGCACTCGTGGGCGGGGCGGCCATATGAAATGCTGGTCGGCATGTATGAGAAGTGTCGGGATGATCGCCGGCTGCAGGGCCGTGCGAGCACCTGTTGGGAACTCAGGACTATCTGTGCGCTCTTATGGCAGTTTAACAAAGCTGTCATGAGGGCCGCATCCCTTTCGGGAAGTGTAGGCAAGATTACTCGGGCGATGCGCGTCCCGGTGCTCGATGCGTGGGCCCTGCAATTATATCAAAAGGGCACCTCCGGTCCTGATGATTAGATTCAGATAGAGGAACTCACTGAGGTCGAGGACCCGCTCAAAATCAGTAAGCCACCTTCATTCTGATGGCACACTTCAGTCCCAACCTTAACCTCCGAGCTGCAGATTGGTGGGACTGGATTCACGGCCGCGGGGAACCGAGTGAGGAGATCCGGCGAGTGCTGTTTGTTAGCAACGCCGACTTCTCGGAGCGCAGCGTGGATGACCCCAAGGCTCTCAGGATCTGGGGATATATCCATGGTGAAGAGGAAGCCAATATCGGCCCAGCGTTGCCCATAGAAACCACCGCGAGCGCGTCTTACTATATACCAACGGCCGCACAGACAACGTCCCGGGATCCCAGCCCACGACTGCTCTTAAGGTGCGGTCAACACGTCGGTCCACGAAGAACGGCACAAATCCGCATGTAAGTGCTGGTGCTACTATCATCTGGCGTTGTATTAACGATATGAGCAGCGGCCGCAGCATGGGGACAGCAATGAGGGTGGCGAAGAACCTCCAGCACCCTCAAACGAAGTAAGTGCGGCGCCGAGCCAGCGGGAGGGGCAATCAGACGCGCCCGTGCAACATTCAGACACTGAGGAGGCGCCCCCGGCGAGACAGCGCCAACTGAGGCAGCGCGTCAAGTTCGCCGACGGCCGCACGGACAACGTCCCAGGAGCCCAGCCCACGACGGCATTTAATGTGCGACCATCACGTCGGTCCACGAAGAACGGCACAAATCCGCATGTAAGTGCTAGAGTTACCGTCATCTAGCGTTGTATTAACGATGTAGCAGCGGCCGCAGCAGCAGGACAGCAATGAGGAGGGGGAGGAGCCTCCAGCGCCCTCCGACACGGCGCCGAGCCAGCAGGAAGGGCAATCAGACGCGCCTGCGCAACACTCAGATATTGAGGAGGAGCCTCCGGCGAGACAGAGCCAACGGAGGAAGCGCGGCAAGTACGCCGACGGCCGCACAGACGACGTCCCAAGCAAGATCGCCGCTCGTTGGGAGAAGGCGAAGATGGCCATCCATGTCGAGTCGCACCACGAAAGGGCAGGGAAACGGAGTAGAGAAGAAGACAGCTCGAGCGAAGGAGCCGCAGCGCTAGCGCCGCCAGCGATTGGCCGGGAAGAGGGCGCGCAGGTCGCCACGCCCGAGGGAGCGTCGAGGGATGCGATGGATCCTGAGAGCGACGACGAGGTCGAGCGAGCTGAGGACATGCGACATCAGGGGACGTCCGCCAAGGTCCGTGAACTCGCCTGTCGTATACTTAGGACATCGAAACTGATATCAGACCCAGACAAATCGCCTTACTCACAGTCCAAAGCTGAGCGCAGGACTGAAAAAAACCGCAGGAGACGTGAACGGAGGAAGGTACGCAACCCATGCTCGTTGTCTGAAGGACTTCTTTCGCCCTGACAGTTCTTCATCTTCAATGGCAGGCGAAAAAACACCCCGTGCGTTTCTATTCTTATTTGATTGATGCTTTATCATGCTGACAGCTACCACCCTAATCTTGGCTTAATCCTTGAAGTCACAATGGCAGGTATGCTTTCATCGCCTTTGTTCCTCCAGTAATTGCCGAGCTAATATTGTTCAATCCAAGCGCCCTGCACAAACACCAGGCGGTGTCGAGAGCGCCAAGAGAAGGCGCCTGGCGTGAAGTTCAGTGGACTGCCCATCTGAATAAATACTTGTTTCAGGGTAGTTGGTTCTTACGGTCCTACTGACACTCGTTTTCGTTTTTCCATGCTTTCACGTTCTCACGTTCTCACTATGTTTTGTTTTACTGCACTTGCTTTGAGTTTAGCTATAGACTTCCTCCCATGCCAACCTTGCGTACACTTCTCATTTGCATACGGGACTCTTTCACGTGTTTCAGCATTCTGGTGCATGATGTATGAACCCCACTCTGATACCTTAGACTGCTCGACCATCTCTATGTTCACGGCACATTACTTTGTTTATCCTCATGGTTTACTTTCCGATAGAATGGCCTTGACACTTCGTTTGCATGACTGATCAAGATTCCCGTTGAAACACGAAACATCAGCTTTTCCGACCTCACACTCGCGATTTGATCAAGGACTAAACCTACACCAACATAACAGACAGACATATATTGTATCTGCAGCATAACACAAGACAAAGAGCAGCAAGCAACTGAACGACGTAAACTAAGCCTGGAATGGAGCATCTTGAGGCTTTCAGGAACCATTGACAACCACCACCGGCGCATCGTACTATCACCAAAACCCGAATCAGAAACAACGGCCTTGGCATAGAGCGAAAACGGCGACGCACCTGAAGAACCATCGTCGTGGGCCAAGCCGTAGGCAGCTGGTCCTGGCCGAGGTACTCCCAGCGCTGGGTGTTCTCTGCCTGCGTCTTGTACCTGGAGCGAAGATGGAGGTCAGAATACTAGGAAGAAGCTAGGAGTGGGATACGCACCGCTTCAGAGTGCCCGACAAGCCGGGTCCGCGGCGCAGATTCGGCTGCTCGAAGACTGCGACGGTTATCTGGTTGATGATCTGCACAGCGAAGAATATGAGCGTATTTTCCGAGAAGAGTGTACGGTCGGCATACCTTCGTGGCGAGCTCGGTCCCGAGACATCTAACGGACAGTCAGTAAAACCAGCTTAGGGATGTCCCTTGAACACAAGCATACCTAGCCACACCATCACCAGTCAGATACCTCTCCTTGGGCTCCCGGCTCGTGGACACGTCTGACGGCTTGGGGAACACATCTGGCTATTTACACACTCAGTCTTTGCTCAAACGGAAATAGCACGAGTGACAGAACGCACGTCCTGACTCGCGCTCGCGATGTCAGCAAAGACACGAGTGCCCTTCTTCACAGAGAGGCTGCCGATCGTCTGGTTCTCCAAGGACTCGCCTATAACGAATGCTTGAGCCTAAAGCCCCAGCGGTTATCATTAGTACTCACGGTATACACCACGGAAAGGCGGGTCGATTCCTAGAAACAGAGACATCGTGTCAACAAGGACCCAAGACGACAGATAAAACCACGTACTCAAAGCCTCATAGACATATCCAGACAGCTTTTCCGCGTTCTTCTTATCCGCAAGATCGACGCCCTTCTGATCAATGTAGTAGTTCACCACGTTGACAAGACCTGCGCAACAAACATCAGTCTCCAACCCTGCGTAGCACGACACAGTTCACTCACACTGCGAGAACTCGACGGTCCCGCCAATCAGCAGCGCCAAAATATTGTTCGTCACCTCGTCGGCACTGCCACCACGCTCGAAGAGCGTCTCCGCGAACGGCGCTCGGTAGTTCTTCTTCTGCTTGGCGGAGACGAAGAGGCTCTGCAGTGTTCCCATCCATGCGGCGATCGACATCTGTTACCCACCAGTCAGCACGCATCGCAGTCAAGGGTACATGTGTGCTCACACGTCCGCCGGCGTTCATGACGAGCGTCGCCTTGATATGGAACTTCAAGTCCTTGATGTGCTCTTTCACTCTGTCCTCGAGATTCATCGCTTTTGAGGGGTCCGCGTCGAGGAAGAAGTACCTGCCAGAAATGAATATAAGTTTCAGAGAGCAATCAATGTATGAACTCACGAGTAGCAATCGGCCAACATGTCATAAAGCTGCGCCTCCGTGTACACACCAGGCGAGTCCTTATCCTTCTTCAGCGGCAGGCCTGCCTACATCCACCACACACAGTCAGCTCTCATCGCCCAGACACTCGGAAGAGATCCAATGCTCACAATCTCGGTCGCGACCCAGTGCAGCGGCAAATAGCGCAACACATCGCGCACAATGTCCACGCACTTCGTGCCCTTGTCCGCCAGGGTATACGACTTCTCCGCAATGAGCGCGCGTGTCTTCTCATAGAAGTACTGCCCGATCTTGTCCGTCGCTTCCGGCGTCGGCGTCAGCACGCGCAGGACCTCCCGCTGCTCCCGTTCGCCACGCTCCACATCCTCCGACGCGATAAAGAACCTGCACGTCACATGAGCCTTCATGACGCAGAATGGAACAGAAGCTCAAAATGCCGTACCCATTCCCCTCCACGATGCCCTTCGTCTTCGCCCAATAAGGCGCTCTGAAGTCCTTGCTCTTCAGTACCTGCTCCACCTCCCCGTAACTCTTCACCACGGCACCCTGTCCGGGGTCTGCCGGGCGCACATACTCGTACTGAGCTTCAACGCCCAAGTTCGCGAGGAACCCGCGCATCGCGTCCGGCGTCTGCAGCGGGAACCACGTGTACGTGCTCCGGGGCGTGAACTCACCGGGCAGGGTGCGCAGGAGCAGCCGCCCGAGCATGCTCCCGTTGCCGGGGCCCTCGAAGTCGCGCTGGCAGTCGGCAAAGCCCCAGGCTGTCAGGTTGAAGGGCGTGAAGTCGGCCGTGAAGAAGCGGTCGCCGCGCGTGAGCGCGATGGCATCGCTGAGGATGGCACGGCTGATGGTGTAGCCTGCGCCAGCAGTGTCAGTCCAACGTTTGTGAGGAGAAAAAGGACGTCAGTCTACCTGGGCAGAGTCCTGCGCCCTCGACAAGGGGCTTTGCCTCCTCGGCCTGTAAGCCAACATAGAGCTCCAGATTCTCGATGTCGCCGTACAGCCTCTCGGCGGCTTCAGCAATCTCGGGGTCTGGGTTCCACTCTTTGAAGCTAGCGTACGCTTTGTAAAGCTGGCTGTCAGTCACATATGCTTCACGCCCATCAAGTTTGACTCACGCTTGAGACCAATGAACTAGACAGGCAGCAAGTGTCAGTATGTGCTCATCGACACGCCTAAATAGGCGGGTATCATACCTTCCTGAACTCATTCAGCGAGCATACACCCCATCGGCGGTTGGACTCGATGCCCATGATCTCATGAAGTTTCATGACGTGCGGCGTTCCTCTCGCCTTGAATGCTGATGCGGGATGCTCCGTGCTGTATGGACTATTGTCAAAACAGGCCTGTCAGAAGGGACTTGGAAGGGCGGACGTACGCATCCTTGATAATCGAGGCGAGCTCCTCGTCCTTGAACGTGTTATCTCCCTGTCGCTGCATGCTGAATGGAACATAAGTGGAAATGAATCGCACACGAAGAGGGTGAATGTAGACATACCCGCCAAACGTCCAATGCGTCACTTCAGGCTCTTCGGCCTGTATTTTCTTCGCCGCCGTCATGAAGTCTTGAACAGTTACCTGTCAAGAACAGCTCACATCAACGCTGCGCCGCACGGTAAAGGCTGCGAACGTACCTGGTCAAGGGGCTTATCCTTGAAGATACCGCCCAGCAACTTTGTGACCCACTCCTCGTCTTGAACGGACGTGGTCGCATGCCAGCGGTATAAGCAATTGAACTAAGACCAAGAGTTAGAATCACTTCGACTTCAAGGTGCGACGCAGAGACGGCTTACCTCAACGCTGCACACATTCCCTCGCCCGCGCTCAAACAAGGAATGATCATCCTGCCTGATTTCCTGCAAGCCAAGCACGGTCATCAATTTACCATAATCGACACTTAGATACTGAGACTCACGCCGAAGGGATTCAAGCTCCATGAGCTTCCCTCCCTCGTGAGCCCCAAGATGCTCCCGAAATAATCCGCGAACACGATGCCGCCAAACCACCCACAGTTGACCAAACGAGCAGTCTGGAAGATCTCTTCCTCCTGCTGAACGATCTTCTGTGCGCGTTGCGGATCGGAGGCAGGAATGGTGTCCGGGTCTTGCCATGTCTTCCGTTCGTTGATCTCGAGGAGCTTGCTCGCAATGTACTGTATTGAGAGCCGATTAGCACAAGATAGACTACGAGGCACGGGAAATGTACATTGTGGTTGCGGTTGAAGCAGACGAGCAGGACGCAGACAGCTGGCGGAAGCAAAAGCAGCCTGTCCTCTGCGAATGTATCAGGATAAAGCAGTCCACGCCCGTCACGAAGCCGGATCTTGTCCAAAGCTTCCTCGTTATGGCCGTAAAGTGGGGCGAGATCGACATATGATGAAGTCTCGTTGATGCTGACATCCTTATGGGATGTCCGGAATACCCTGCTATATGCGTGAGATCTAGATAGCAAACAATGCAAAAACGTATTCACGTGTGAATGACGAGAGCAGCGAACGAAAACATCATGCTTGACAGTCCTCCGGGGTGTTTCACGAACTATGAGGTCGATTACCATTCAAAATTCGAATATATGCGCGGGAATCGTAAGTAGACATACCTTGTCGCGCTTCAGTAGCGTGTCAAAGACGAGTCCGGAGTCAGGGAGCATGTTCTGGGGAAGTGCGTGCTGCTGCTGCACACTCCGCGCGTATGGCGAGCCGGCCTTGCCCATGTCAGGGTCCGAGATATTGTTGAAGGATCCATCGGCCTTCCTGTATTTGTATTCGTCGCCGAGGTAAGTCGGAGGAGGATGAGAAAGGTCATTATACACTTCAAGACGAACAGATGAGCCTGGCACAAGAGTGACGTCATAAGAGTAGGAAAACAACGTACGCATTTCAATGACGCTATTCTGGATCTTGGTCTGGATGGTGCCAGGAGGCATGTGGGACAATATGGTGAGGATATGCTCGAGCTGTATTGCAGTCCATTCGCGTCAATATCAACAGCAAAGAGGACTATCGAACTTACAAGCATCTTGCGGTCATCGAGCGCATTGACGTTCTTGATGGCATCGAGAACCGCCGCCTATGACATAGCTGAGATCAAGAAGAGCCAATGACACGCATATAGCACCACTCACGAGCATAGAAGGCTCGTAGTAGGCATGAGTACCCTTCTTAATCTATGACCAAGTAGATGAACGATCAATGAAAGTGATGGTCCCGAGGAAACACACCTGTTCCCGGAAGTCCTTCAGAATCTTCGGCAAGCCCTCGTTCGCATTCGCTGCCTGCTCTAGCTCAGGCAATACGCCATTCGCTGTCGGTGCATTGAAGGTCTTTACGGTAGGCTATATCAGCTGATGCCATCGCGCATGAACACAGTCAACGTACAGAGGCACGCGAGAAGAGCTTGGACTGTCTGCGGGAGGACGTGGTGGAAGTAGACATGGAGGGCGGGGGTGTCGTCGTCGTCGTGTATGTCGATGCTGATAAGGCAAGGGTGGCGGGCGACGTCGAATACGGAAGTGGAATGCATGAGTTTTTATTGGTCGGGGCCAATGGGATCNGGGAAACAAGAATACCGTGAGGCAAGGCGGCGCAAGTCACGGATGCATGGAAGTCGCTCGGAGTCGATGCGCATCTGCCATAACAAACGCTAATGCCTGTCATGGAAGGTCATTTCGGAAACACGGGAATCTTGACACCAGGAAAATAATGTCATGAGAGCAGCGGCCTGGATTACGAGTCGGTCATCAGATTCGCCCACAAGACGTCCTGCTACTGTGCTAAAAGATACATTCTCGGACGCGGTTCAGTAAGCTTGACACGTCAGGAACTCTGTTACATGCGATGGTGGGGTAATATTGCTGAAAGACGGCGTCCTGAGAGTGCTAGCGAAGACTAAGAGCAAAATCCACGGACTCCGTACGAAGACCGAAAGTGGTCACGTCGACGTCGACAATGATTCCGAGACTGACAGGCAAGCATGGAAGCAAAACAATAGGCGCCCACTTCGATCATGCTCGGCCGCCCGGCTGTGGGCTGAGTTTTGTTCGGAGTTCATTTCAGCCGCGCAAGCCGACTTCCACCACTGGCAGCGAATGAGCGGCGCTGTAGGATTTCGGTCATTCACTTTAGAACGTATGCCCTCTTGAAGTTCGTCTGACGCAGGAGTCCCGCTAACCATTCCATCAATGTATAGATGCAGTAAATCTACACTTCAGCACGGTGCGCAGCTTATTGGGCTCTACGCCGTCTTGCTCCAGTCACGGTCTCGCATGTTCAGATCGTGAATCCGATAAGGTTGAATGTCCATAAGCTGTCCAGTTATCCTGCTGTAGGCCGCCATAAACTCAAGACTCTTGGTGATGATGCAGTTTGACTACTGGCTGACGAAGCTTCCAGCAAATTGAAGACTACCTACGAGTAGTCTTCTGGCCGCATTATGGACGCCGCGTAAGTGCCATTGAGTCCTCCTCCCAAGTTGCCCTGCACTGACGATTACTACGAATTCAGCTTCTCTTGCTTCATGGACGTCAATGGACGTGCCTGCATCACATTATCTCACGATCCGTCGAAGAGAATCATTTCATGAGAACTGACGCATTCTAGAACACAGATACGAGGATGGCCTGAGCATGGCATCCCCTCTGTAGTTGACATACGAACGGCAACGAGCCGCGTGCCACTTGTTTGGATCTTCATGCTTGCGGTTATCCAGGTATCATGAGAAATCGTTGGGTCCTGTACATCCGGAACTGATGGTTTTGGGTCCCTCGGTACTTATAGCATCAGATCACCCACCGTTACTTTCTTCTGGTAGGCATCAGAATTCCTCATTTGATGCTTCAATGACACTTGCAAGATCATATCGTCCTGGGAACGACCATGTCTGTACGCCTTCCTCAATGACAGAAGTCAATCATCGTCAGGAAGCTCGTACCATGCGTGTCGGCGTACGGACCCAGTATGTTGTTGTTGACCGCCTTCTATTCTCACTCTCACGATACAGATACAATACAGATCCTCTCTGTCGTGGTCTATTAAGTAGATCAACACCAGTACTTTCTCTCTTTACTTTTTCCCTTACACCACAATGTCCAACTTTCGCAACCAGACTTGCACTTCTATTCACGCCCTGAACAACGAGGTGTGCGTGGTCATGTCGAATGAGTTCGAACTGATGCGTCAGACCTGGGGCCAATTTTTATTCGAGCTTCTCTTCGGAGCGGGCATGTATGGTGCGTTGCATCGTCTTCTCGAGTTTCCGGAATTTGATGTACTTATGTGCCATGGAAGGGGTCAATCTGATCCTCAGCAGCGGCACTATCATCGTACTCTTGCATTCGGAGCCCGGAGTGGGGCAAAACAAAGCATCCAAGCATCTCCTCACCACATTAGTGCTGATGTTAATCCTTGCGACTACAGTAAGCTTTGATGCTATCATCATCTAATGGGTGCCGATGCTAATGCTCCTTCATCTAGTACATTGTCGTCAGCGTTGTCTCAATGTTCAAACTACAATATATCCCAGCTCATACGACAGACATCACTATCTTTGCAACGAGTCTAGAGATACCCATCTGGGCTGAACGTACGCAAAATATACTATTTCTATTACAAATAATTCTCGGAGATTCAGTTAACGTTCGTTCTTCCCCTTACATCATAGTCGATAACTCAGTGGCACACAGATTTGGCGCTGTTATATACTTTATGGGAAGAGTATCAAAATGATCATCTTTCCCGTGTTCACTGCTGTCGTCGGTGCTGGTGAGTCACGACTCGCTGTGCCGCTTCACTTTTGCTTACTAGTACTGTCTCAGGTGTCGGTCTGTGTGCCAATCTCGGTACCTTCGACTCAGCCAATATGGTCAACTCAATATGGGCTGCACTGACGGCTATCAGCACTCTCTACTGCACCAGTTTGTACATTCCTTTTTGTATTTGCATAAGAAGCTGACCCGACTCGGACGTCATGCAGCCGCCATTGCTCGGAAAATCTACACGTCAATGCGCTTTTCCCAGCGCATCAGTAACCTATTCCCTGTCTTCGTTATCATTGTCGAGACGGGCGTGATCTACACATCCGTTCTCATCATATACCTGATAACAACTCTTATCAACAATACCAATACTGCCCAGGCTGAATATGCACAAGTAATCCTGACCGCCATCATCGCACAACTCCCCGTACGTCCGCTACCCATCACTCACCACGGCCCAGCGAGCTAAAAAATCGGTACTCACTCCTCACTCCTCACTGTCACGAATCCCAGCCCCTCGTATTGTGCATGCTCGTGCTCCAGCTCAAATTCTTCCAGAACAATGAAACTGTACAACACAGTATTTCGGAGACGAGTGCTGCTGGATTATGGGCCGCTTTCCGCCGCGCGTTCAGACCTGCGAAAGACACCCCGGACGACAGCCCGATGTCGACTTTCAGGGTGGCCTCGGGTGCGGTACACAGCACGAGTCAGACGCAAGTCGAGACGGCAGATACCCATCGCCGAAGCGGGCTACGAGCGCACAATGCTAGTGCCTCCGATGTCGCCGATGTAGCGTGAAATCGGATGCCTTTTTTATTCTATTGATTTGGTTTATAGCTCGCAGTTTGTGCGTTTTGTGGATTTGTGGTGTGCGGGATGGCTGGAGCGATTTGCGCGTCGCTGCTCTGGCAGGTAATCTGCGGGATTGGGCAAAATTAGAAAACGATTCATACGTACGCAGCATGCGCTTCGTCTCACATGTATGTCCTGACCAAACCAACACTTGTGCTCTAGTCCATTGTATCATGTCTAGGTAGCAATCCAAGTTCTGTCAAGGGAGCGTTTGGGACGTGTCCCTCCGCAGTACACGAGAGTCCATACCACCACCAGCATCAGCACTCACACGCGCAGCATGCGTACCAACACCATCAGCAGTAACAGTAACAGCAGTACCCATACCGAACAGCATCCCATGGTCACACAAGCGCTCCCTGGCGCGCTCGCCGGATCCCTTTCATCAGCAAGAGTGAGCGCTGCTAGGAGAGCTAGATCTAGCGCTCCTAGTTCCCTAGTGCTCTAGACAAGTGACTAGGCCTAGTAGACTTATCCCGACCTAGTTCACCAACTAGACCTCTAGTCACTCATCTAGTTGAGATTCTAGCAAAGCATCTGGCGATCTATGTACAGTCAATGAGAGTATGGATTCGTGTCTAAGGCCCTTGGTCAGTGATTAGAAACGTTACAAAACGTTGCATCGGAAATTTTGGGACATGCGGCCCGATCGGGCCGTGGGGTAGATAACGCGAAAGCCAGGGCCGTCAGACACTGTCGCCGTGAGCGCACAGAGATCATACAATGGGGAGCCGCAGGACAAAGGGACGGCGAGCCATGCTAGGTACACTGTGCAAATCAAGAAGTTGAGCTGGAATAGGGTCACAAGACTGCCAGAAGCGAACAAGACAGGCTAGAAACACGACGAGCAAGCACTCGTCGTGTCATGCAACATGAGATGGAAGTATATAGGTCGATGCGCGAAAACGCCCAGGTCGTAGAACTGGCGAGAGAGGGCATATTGGACCGAGTCGTGGACAGAGTTCAAGCTTAAGACGCAGCGAACCTTCGGCACAGCGCGCGGCATCCGTCTGGGCCCGGCAACTCAACCGGCAACCAAGTCCGTCGCCTGCCTGAAATCTTTGGCCGAGGCACCGACCGAGACGCGCCAATCCCTCTAACTCTCCTTGCTCCAGGACCATAGGACACGGCCGGTCGTCTATCCCATCCAATATAGCAGCCCCCATGGCAGGCGCAAATAAATCGCTGCTCGGACGCAAGAGGTCCGCGCCGACAACATCTAGCGCGGCTTCGGCGAAGAGGAAGAAGTTGTCTACTAACGAGTTGCCGTGGAAGGCCGTTGCCCGCTCGGCTGAAGACGATATCGACTTTGACGAGGGCATTCTGGGTCTTGAGGAGGTGGATGATGTGGAAGTTGTATATGAAGAGATGCCTGGAGGTGGGCGCGTAGCGCGGTTTAATGTGAGTACTGATTGTGGTATTGTTTAGTGTCGAGTTGTCTGATGTTCGGGAGTGTAGGTTCTGGAGTCTGCATTGGAGAAAATGGGGGAGGCGAAGGCGGATTATGAGGCGTCGGAAACTGGTATCGAGGAACTTGAGGAACTTGAAGAGGAGCTTGACCTTGAGGAGCAGGAGTCTGCGGCCGAGGAAGGGTCACAGTTTGACAAGACCCCTTCACCAGAACCCTCGCAAGAGATTGCGAAGCCAGTCGCATTTGATCGTATGTTATCGAGCCTTTTGACTTGCGACATGATACTGATTGTTGAACCTAGCAAAACTTATTCCGGAATGGAGCCCATTCGACCTCGACATTCGCCTGCAACGGGCGCTGTATGCGCAAAAATTTATCTCGCCCACGCCCATACAGTCTCAGGCCATCCCAAAAGCCGTGGAGAACCGCGATATCATCGGTGTCGCAGAAACCGTGCGTGCTTCACCAGCCTTATATTATCCACGCTCAATAAAACCGTACAGGGTTCCGGCAAAACACTAGCGTATGGTCTTCCCATTCTGAACGCACTGCTCGCGGAGAAGTCTGCGCAGGAGGTGCCGTCTGGCACACGCAGACAAGTCCGCGCCCTCATCCTGGCCCCGACGCGCGAACTTGCGCTGCAAGTTTCCACCCACCTCAACGCATGTCTCAATGATTACGACCTAGCTGACCTCGCCATCAAAACGGAGGATGCGGAAGACCCATCTCTCGGGCCTTCAACAGGGAAGGGAAAAGGCAAAAAACCATCAAAAGCCCAGCAGAAGGGCAAGGGCAAGTCGCAGCCGAGTGGGCCGAAGAAGCCCCCGCTAGTTAGCGTCGCGGCGATCGTCGGTGGAATGTCTGCGCAAAAGCAGAAGCGTATCTTGGAGCGAGGGGTTGATGTGTTGGTGGCTACGCCGGGTCGTCTGTGGGATATTCTCGAAGAGGTACGCTCCTGCCTGAGTGGAATTGGGAGCTTACTGACTTCTTGATGTGTAGGACGACGAGCTTGCGAAAGGCGTTAAGAATCTGCGGTACTTGGTGTTGGATGAAGCCGATCGCATGATTGAAACCGGACATTTCGCTGAATTGGACAATATTCTGCGTCTGACCCAGCGCGAGACCCAGTATGTCCGTCTCCCTCCTCTACTCTGGACTTTGCTAAATACGATCGACAGACATGATGTCACGGATCCTGACTTTCATGGTGGCTCTGCTGAAGAGAGCGACGGAGAGTCGTCTGATAGTGTCGATGACCACGCGCGTTCCACGAGCCCGAATATGCAGACCTTCGTCTTCTCAGCGACATTGAGTAAGGATCTGCAACGGAATCTCAAGAAGCGTCATAAGCCTCGCCCTCTGAAGAAAGGAGAGAAGCCTGCATCTACGCTCGGTAAGTCACAGCGTCTTGTGGCTCTTGTCAACGCAACTCACCAGCTCTCATAGACGACCTCATCTCTAGGCTTGACTTCCGTGACCCTGAGCCTGAGGTGATTGATCTCAGCCCCGAGGGCGGCGTTGTCTCGACGCTTCAGGAGAGCAGGATTGATTGTCTCTCGGAAGATAAGGTGCATATTCACGACATTGTTGTTCAAGAAGAGTAGCTAATGAGGCATTGCAGGACATATACCTTTACTACTTCCTCCTTCGGTATCCAGGGCGGTCGCTCGTCTTCCTCTCATCAATTGATGGTATCCGTCGTTTGCTGCCCATGCTAGAGCTCCTCGGACTCCCGGCGTTCCCTTTGCATTCGCAGTTAGAGCAACGCCAGCGTCTCAAAAATCTCGACCGGTACGTCTTTCCTCTTTGTTCTCATGGCATTTACTCACCCTCTGCACCTATACACAGTTTCAAATCACATGAGAATGCCGTTCTCCTGGCAACTGACATTGCAGCCCGCGGTCTCGATATTCCGTCCGTGGACCACGTCGTGCACTACCAGATCCCACGAACTGCAGATTCGTACGTGCATCGGAATGGACGTACGGCCCGTGCGCGGCGCAGTGGATTCAGCATGCTCATGTGTGCGCCCGACGAGCGACGCCTCGTGCGAGCGTTGCTTGGGAGTCTAGGAAGGCGTAAGCTGCACTTGCTTCTTCGTACATGTAGTATGCTGACGTGCTTGATTCCAGAGGAGAGCGACATTCCCGAGATGGCGGTCGACCACCATCTGCTTGACAAGCTAAAGCCAAGACTGCAACTCGCGAAGCAGATCGACAATGCGCAGCACAAAACGAAGAAGGAGAACCATGAGCGGAATTGGCTCAAAGCGACGGCGGATGCCATGGACATCGAGCTTGGTACGGACTTTGAGCAGAGGTGAGTTGATGGTCTTTCATAGTATGAGATTTCAGTGGTTGACAAGTGGACCAGCGATGGCGAGAATACGGCGCCAACGAAGAGTAAAATCAAGGCTCGGAACGCAAAAGTTGCCACTTTGAAGGCGGAACTGAAGGAGTTGCTGAGCCAGCCGCTCGTGGCGCGTGGCGTGTCGACGAGATACATTACCTCGGGGAGCAGGCCGATCGTAGATGACATCTTGGCAGGCGAATGTAAGTCCCGTTCAGACGTCTCGTCCATCTATCGTATCTCACACTCACATACTCTGCAGACCATGAAGGTCTAATCGGGGTCAAAAAGTCGGAGGCAAGTAACGATCTTGTGCATCCGAAGAAAGGTGCGAAGAAGGCCGGTGCGGCACAAAAGGAGAAGAAAGAGGATTATGAGGAGTGGGGAGGCTTTGGCTCATGATTGGCTCGTAGTAACAATTCAGTTGTCATTGGCGAGAAGGTAAGTTTGTCGAGGAGTGCTTCTTCGCAGCGTGAACCTCGCCACTCGGTCCTTCACAAAAGCTGTGCTCGGGACACCCTTTTTGTTGTATCCTATTGTGAGCAGCCTCCTTACTCCCGATGTGTCTGCTTACTGTTAGATGCCCTTCCTTTCATGTGTTCTATTCCGTATCGCAGCATCTCATGGAGTTCCATATCCGACAATCGCTATCTGTTAGTCCTGATGAGAAGTCCATGACAGCCACAGCCTCAGCCTCAGCATTGCATCACATCCTGTGCAAGACCTTCTCATGCGCTATATGGGTGGCCAAAAGCACTCAGCTGCACGGGGAGCGTGAGGAGCACGCCGTCAATGATTCACATTCGCTGTGATCGAAATCTACACGAGGTTTGGTCATGCCTCTGCCCTGTAACTTCTTCATGGAAACTACGGAAACAAATCCACAACAACGCAGGCACGCTAACGCAAAGCGCCCTTGTCGTCTTTCGGCTGCCTCGTGCCCTCGCCGCAGCTATCATCCTTGTCAAAACGGCAGAGGAGCGCGTGTCGGGGGCATGGCTCAAGGAAACAATGGTCTGGAAGAGGCCTCGATGTAAACTCCGCCTATAATTGCCGGGTGCGTAACGCCTCTCCACCTCCATATATAAGGACCGTAGTCCTTGTGTTAGTGTTTCACTACACCCAGACCGCTGTCCGGCCGTTCCTACCAACGATGTCAAGTTCCGCTGCCATGCAAAGCCAGCCAGTGGCGTCTACATCACACGCCTACCTACAGCCTCCACCGCCTGCTCGATTGAAGTCGTCCTCGCGCTCCTCTAGGACTCTTTCATCTGTACAAGAGCAGCCAGTGGCGTCTACGTCTCGTGCAGTCCATCTGGCACCACGACCTGCCAACAGCCAGCAGGACACCCTGCAAGTTCCATCTGCAGGGCATGGCAGGCGTAGGACGTCCCCATCCCACTTGTCTTCTCGTAGCGCTCCTCCAGAGCAACAACCTGTGGCGTCAACCTCGCGAGCCGTCATAACCTCGACTCCTGCGCAAGGACATGCGGATATCAAGTCATCCCCACCTGCTATGAAATCCTCCCCACCAGCCGCGCCTCCTGCACACACCGTCTCGGCATCCGAGCCTTCTTCCGGCAATACTCCTCCTTCCGTCACCAAACCGGATTCACCGACACCGTCTACGTATAGCGCGCACCTTAGGACAATTGCCGGTCTCTCAGACCTGATCACGAGGTGGCGTGGAAAGGCCGTTCCAAGCGTCACGAAGTATTCGAGCGATACACCAGAGACGCACCCGTCTCTGCCGCGCGTTCCAAGGGAAGGCATCGTCGACGATCAACGAGTACACAACGTTCGAGTGCGAGCACGCGGTAAAGCTCGCGCCACTCTTGAAGATCGTGAGGGAGGACCTGCTGGAACGTGCGAAGGTGTTGGAGTCGGACGTGTTGGTGGGAGAACGGTACGTGGGTTTAATATCAGGCTGAGGTGGCTTCAAATTGGGCTGGCGCTGATCAGCCACGGTGGCCCTGGCCAGATGGACATGCACGATCCACGGGCCGATGCCGCAGAAAGCCGGCCAGCGTCCCTGCCGCCTGTATTCCGTCAAGGTACACCATGTCCATCATCCTGTGCGTTTCACGCGTGACGTCATGCCCCGTTTGCTTTTACAGATCCATTATTCTGCGCGGCCGGTCGCCACGAACGAAGCAGACCCATGGTCGAACGCGAAAGATCCTGGGTGCCCAATTAATCTCCATAAAACGGACGATATGCCGGCCGTTATGAGGATTAAATCGCGCTCGCGGAAGTTCTTACGCGAAGATGACTAGATCTCGAGAGGGTCTTGCATTCTTGGATACCTATTTCTTGTAGCCTCTGCTCCAATACAAGGCTATCATAATGATACTGACTAGACTGCTCCTACGATCAAGCACATAAACGATGAAAGCAAAGTTCAAATACATGTTTTAATTTACGACCGGGTAATCGTCACATCTGAGTCGGGATACAACGATACAGAACGAGGCCAAAATACACGTTTCGCGTACAAGTAGTGTCTGCACCAGTCGCGTTCTACTTCTTCTCCTGCTCCCTCGATTCACTTAATAACGATACCCGCCACCGTATGTCTGTCCGGGATACCCAGATCCATCCGGCTGAGCCGTCGGGAATCCGCCAGCGTTTGGGTTGTAAGAGCTTGCGCCTGGCGGTGGGGCCCCAGGGGGTCCAACAGGAGGCGGTCCGTAGCCAGGAGGGCCACCGTACGAGGGATGATATCCAGGGTTCTCTTCGGGCATCTGGAATCCGCCACCAGGACCTCTCGGATATGCAGACTGCCCAGGATAGGATGATTGGCCTGAATGAGACGACTGTCCTGGATACGTCGATTGGCCAGGATAGGACGACTGGCCAGGGTATGTCGATGTTTGCCCTGGGTACGAGGACTGACCTGGGTACCCCGAGGGACCACCAGGATAGCCGGCTTCGCCAGGCGCCGCATCCGGGAAGCCAAGTGGGGCATTGCCGTGAGGATGACCGCCGTGCTGGTGGTGGTGGTGTCCATGTCCCTGTGGGATTGGAGGAGGCCCCGGAGGAACAGCGGGACGGTTGGGAGGTGGTGGCGCAGCACCTTCGCCATAGTAATCTCCTGTCTGGCCAAGCCTAGGTGGCTCCGCAACTGGAGGTCGTGCGCCAAGAGCCGGCGGTGCATATCCACTGTGCCCACTCCCTTCGTATCCTCCGGGGACAGTTACTCCAGGCGCGTCTCTCCTCCCTCCCTGCCCGCCACCAAACTGTCCGAGGAGGCCTTGTGCCTGCTGGAAGCCGGGAATGTTCCCGAGGTAACCTTGAATGTCGTGCTGGGCTTCGGCGCCAGCGTTGGCTGCGTACGAACCCTGGCTGGCGGGGACACCACCCTCACCGGCCAGTCGGATGTTCTCGTGGTTCCGGACGGCGTTCTTGCTGAGACGTCTCAAGATCTCGTGCTGCTTTGAACCGAGACCCTGTACCCAGTTCTGCATGTACCCCATCATCTCGCGTTGAATACCAGAGTTGTTGTTATGGAAGTTGGGGTGGAAGCTGAGAAGCACGGTAAATAGATGCAGACGGTGATAACATGTGATGATACCCACAGGCAGGACACAATATCTTCCGTGACAGAGTGCACGTTGATGGACGTATCATCCCAGGCCTTCGTGACGAGACCGGCAGAGTGTTTCTGCAAGAATTGACCAGGTTTGGTTTATATACAATTGACGCAATCGCAGAACATACCACGATGATCTTTGCCAGGTTACCGGCAGGCTCATTAAGAATCAGGTTCTGGAGGACAGGTAAGTTCTTTGCACATCGCTGATTGAGTCGACAACTTACGAAATGGTCTTTACTCAAGAAAGAGTGGGTGGGGTCCGACTGTCGTTGTATGAATATACTGTTCGTAGAAAATGCGATATTGCGCTCACAGCTCTCGGGTCATTGAACACCTAACAAGGATACGTCAATTGTCGGACTTTGGGGTACAGAGACCATTACGCTTCTTACCTCGTATTGATCATGGGTATTGATGACTTCTCCAGATGCCGACATGAGTCCGGTGGTAGCTTGCTTCAGCAATGGCTTCAAGAAGGGCTATACATGTCATCTCTCATTAGTACAGCCTCACAAGTGACGAAAATGGTGTTAACTCACTTCCAGAGTCGTGAAGACAAAGACTTCGCGAGTGTCAGAAAAATGAGAGGTTGAAGACGAAGAGAGGGGTTTGCATACCAGAGATGGAGTCCATGAGTTTCTCAATAAGCGGGCCCATACCAGGAATCTTCTCTGCGAGAAAGAACCTTATGAGCCGGAATCCGTTGGACCATTCAATCACACCTACCTATGGTCTTCTCGATCTTCTTTGCAACTGCACAAAACGAAAAGTTCGATAAACTTCAGAGCGGGGAGAGAATCATGGCGAACCTGAGTCCCTGAAGCTCAACACCTGCCAAAGCACCGAGTGCAGCTCTTGCGGGGAGAGCTGATCCGGCGGCTTACCACCCTGTGCGGGCGCGTTGCGGATCCGCTCGATGCCTTCCATGTCCCGTGACATATCACTACCTGCACCACCAGGAAGCTTGAACAGGAGGTCACGCAGCGTGTCGGCAGGATTGGGGCCGCTCGACATCGAACGGGATTTGGCGGAAGTCATCGCACGGTTCAAATCCGACACCGAAGCCTGTACAGAGCGAGGTTGAGAATGGAACATCGATAGATTGGAGATCACGAACCTCGCTCTATACAAGCGTACCAAAGTTGAAGCATTAGTTGACGGAGTAGATGGTTGCTTTGGCACTCACGATATGATCAGTGGCCTCTGAGTGTCATAAATGATAAGCCTCAATATTTGGCCAAGGAGGTATAATTCTTACCTCCCAGCAGGCTGTGAATAAAGTCGCTCGAACCAAAAGTGCCAGTGACAAGAGGGGCCACATAATTGCCATCAGGCGCCTGAATCCGCACGTTGCCCCCGACGTGAATGAATACATCGCGGTGCCCCAGCTTGACGAGCGCGAGCTCGCAGAAGTTTGAGTGGGCCGGGAAGTCTTCCAAAGTATGCATCTGGATCAGGTTCCGTCAGTCCTAATGCCAAGACGATAGAAAGAAAGGGTTGGCATACAGCTTGACCAAGAAGCCGGTATGCCTCGTACTCGTCTTGTTTTCGGCCTTGTGCGCGATGCTGGCGACCGTGTTGGATGCATCTCTCTAGAGTGCGACGGATGAGCGCCTTTGACGTGTCCCAAGATCCATTTTCTGTACGTCCAGTTCCAGCGACCATTCACCCTGAAGAGGTCGTCGAAAAGACGTACCGTTGGCGATATAATTTTTCATGCCGGTGCGAGGGTCGACTTCAAGTTCGCGAGGCTGAAAGAGCATGTCAACGACCCAAATAGGCCGATATTTAGGTATTATAGTTACTCACGTCGACAGGACCGCGGAGCCTCGGGTCATATTTGCGGGCGTCTTCGCCTTCGCCATAACCTTTGGGGTTGTCAATGTGCTCTGTCTGTGAATGCATCGCCATCAGTTACATTGACTCCTCGTTATGCTGCCGTTTGATACTGACAGGAAGATAGACGCCAAGGCGTTCCTGCGTGACTTCGAACTCATTTGTCGCGTAACCGTGCGCCTACACGGCCGACCGTTTAGTACTGAGTTAAAGATCAATGACGCGACCCACAAGAAAACCCAGTGCCATGCACAAGTTGATGATGGTCTGTATGCTATTCAGTCAAAGTTCTGTACGGAGTCTGTCGATATTTCGATCGTACCTGGAGCGGCAGTTTCTTGAGACCGGTAATATCGACCGCCTTTTGTGAGAAATAACGCGCAAGTCAGAGGGATCACTAGCCGAGATAAGGGTCTGTACGCACCTGACTGTAGTCTCTGAGCCAGTTGCTACATCGCGCGTGCGTTCAGTTGAGTCGTTCTAGCAATGGCACATGTGCACTCACCCGAAATACACGCGTTTCACGTCGAGACCACTGAATTTCGAGCCGCCCTTGCCGATGAGCGCGCCTATCGCGAACCCTCCACTTTTCTTCGCAATTTCGGAAAGGATATCTTCCTGCCGGCGAAGATGAGAGAAAATTCACGTTTTCGAGGTAGATGTACGTACGATATCACCGTGGCGAAAAGCACGACCTTCCATGTAGGCATATCTATTCGCGTTTCGCGCCAGTCAGCTCCTCAGTCTTGAGCACATGTCGCTCCAATCCGGTGCAGACTGCGCGGGGGACGTACGAAGGGATATTACCCGCGCCAAAGGCGAGTACCCCATGGCCTGGGAGGCACACGACCAGAATAACGACCAATACTAGACATATCGTTAGATGGGACGGCATTGTGGAGGGGAAGTGAGAGGCGGTGGAAGAGAATGAGGGTCCTTATAAGATCATCGAAGGCACCGCCAATAAATGCAAGCGCTGGTATCTGCCAAGCGATTTCTCAAGTGGTCGATGGGTCTGATGTCATGGATCGTGGCGGTGCAGCGCGCTCCCGGACTCGAGTTCCATCTGCTTCCGGTCCGATCAGTTCTCGTATCGGACAGCAAAAGCAGGGTTATATTATTTTTCGTATGCGAGCAGAACACCCCGCCGGTGTCCTCGAACAAGCATAAAACGTCCGACCCCAGACACTAGAAAACACCCCGACCACACACCATCCCGCGACCTACAGCCAACCGAATACAACTACTTCGGACCACCTATCCCCCGCCCACGACCAGCTCCGCCACGACCACGGAACCCACCACGAGTATCGCCGCCGTTGATGGGCGGTCCTCCGCCCCGAGGCCTGCTAACCGGGCGCTCCCCACGCTCCTTTTTCGTCTCGACCAAGATGCGCATCTGCTGACCCTCACCAACGTCCACACGGATGCCACCCTCGCCACCCTGAGGACCGGGCAGCGAGGCGATAATTGCACGGCGGGCGGAGTCGAGGCTATTGAACTCGAGGAAGGCGCACGCCTTGCTACGGACAATCTCGAGTTCTTTGATTGGCCCGAAGCGACTCGTCAGAGTGTTCCGGAGTGCGGCGTCCGAGATGTTCTCTTGGACAGACTATTGACAAGCATTGCATTGTTAACTTGATTTGTCTCAGGGTAATTTGACCAAGAGGCTCACCTTGACGAAGCACTGCGGTGTGGTAACACTTTGGGCAGCGACGAGGGCAGGATGCGGTTCTCGCTGTCCCTGGGGCGGCCTCGCACCAATGGGCCTCGCACCAGGGCCGTGGGCAGGGCTCTGGGGGACGGGCGATGATGAACTTGCCGCGGGCGCTTCGCTGGTGCCACGCGAATCGGTAGCAACCGCAGCACCCCACTTCTTCGAGTTGGCCGCGGCGAGGTTTGCCCACGTTTTGGGTGCCGCAGGAGCTGCAGGTTGTGGTGGGACGACAATTGGGGCGGCAACAGGAGCGGGAGAGGCGGCGGGTTTCGGAGGTTGAGGCTGGGCAATGGGTGCGGGAGAGGCGGCAGGGGCGGGGGCAGAGGAGGGTGCGGGAGACTCGACAGCTGGGACAGGAACAGCGGGCTCCTCGACAGCTGGCGCGGGTGGTGCGGGCGCTTCAGCCTCCTTCTGCTCCGGCTGCGCGTGACCATTAAGGTGCTGTGTGGTCGGCTCTTCGGCGGGAACAGGAGCAGCTTAAGAGAGGCGCTTTGGTCGGGCCCGGAGGGATGGAGGGATAATGAGTGCAGGCGGGGGAGGGATAGGTGGTCCCAGACTGTGAGGAGGTGCCGGTCGGAGAAGTGGAGGAGGAGGAATTCGAGTTCGGGGAGCGTTATGCGTGCTACTTCGTGGTTTATGGTGGCTATTGTTAGGGAGTAGATGGTGAGTGCCACGAGGTGTGGGCTGGAGGCGAGGAGGGAGAGCAGCTCGGGCAGGGTGATTTCAGGGTATCCGGTTAGTGTTAGCGATGTAAGGGTTTGGAGTCGGCAGTGCGACCACCGGATGTCTGCGCCGTCGAGGTGCAGGTCGCGCAGCTGCGTCAGGGCGCCTTGGAAGGGCAGNAGCGGGGGATCTGGCTCCGCGTATGGTTCGGTGTCGGGGTCGCCTGTGTCAAATATGTTGTTCCAGAATCGGAATCTGCGGAGCGCGGGTGCTGTTATGTGCTGCAGAAATTCCACCACTTTGTCTCGGATCTGTTCATTCTGTGTCGCGATGTCCAGCGCGAGCCAGCGCGGCGCATGAGGCTCGAGCTTCGACAGAAGGGATATGTATAGCTCGCCGAGAGGTAACAGTTCTAGATATCGCAGGCCCCGGTGGTAGATGCTGATGGTGAGAGGATGGAGGGAAGAACGTTCGAGGAACGCATCCAGGCGGTCAGGGTGAACCTTGGCGGGATTGACGTTCAGGACGGCCCAAAGTGCAGGAGTATGGAGAGCGACAGCGCGCCAGTGCCTACAAACGTGCGAGATACGGATCGGGTGGCGCTGAGAGGTGTACTTTATGACGGCGCGTTCTCCATGACACTCTTCATTCGGGAGCAGGAAGATATTGGACAATAGTTCAACTGGTAACCTGGCGATGTAGCATGGCAGGCTCGATGAACTCGAGGAATCCGCCACCATCATGACACTGCGCGAATGAGTTGTCCAGAGACCCGAGATCGCTTCAGTGCGAATAGCCACTCACATGCTATATGCATCAATAACGTTCCGTAAGAATGTAGAAATGTTCGTCGTCGTGACACGTGTGCAGTCAGGAGTCGATAAAACTGCGTGCCCGACGTTATTTGATATCCGTCAGATTTGGAGTAGCGTAGGTATACGCACCACAGTGCTTCATAAAGTGAGCAGCAAATACGAAACGTTGACTACTACGTTGGACTTCCAATCCCTTGAATGTTGTGGCGGTGGCCCGTATCTGTGATACTAGCTTCGCCGGTCGGCGATTGAATGCGAACGAAGTCGATGTTCAGGCAGCTTCAAATCTTGATCACTGTCCTGGCTACGTGTGCCCCATCCACTGGACCATGAGATCCATGTCACTTTACCGCGATTAGAGCTTGCTGGTGTGTGGCATGCGATGCCGAAAGACGGCCGGCAATCGTTCACAAGTCAGCGAGGCATTTGAAGCTCCGACCCTTCGGAGTCCACGCTTCTTGCCGGCTGAGTAAACTTGTTCGGGCTCTCGCCGACTACATACTACTCACTCCTGAATCCGGTGCGTCGCCAGCTGGTTCTTGTATATAGGCAAACGTGCAGTGAGTAGTCTCGCACAACTGGAGTGATATTCTATAGGAGCTCAGACTGAGAGACAGATTTATAGGACCATGGAACCATCAATGTCAGCCTTCGAGTCGTCCGATAAATCATGTCCTATCGATGACCTCCCCGTCGAACTCCTTTCCCACATCTTCCTCATCCTGAAAGCCATGCATGCTCTCACGCGCCATGAACGTGCCAATGAACGCATCCACTCCACTCCCTACCAAATCACACTCTCCCACGTTGCCAGCCGCTGGCGGACAATCGCCATCAACACACCAGATCTATGGACATTCATATATGTCTCGCACACACACAAGCATCTCGAGCGTGTCGACGCATTTCTCACGCGCTCCGCCAGCCAATCCCTCGACATCGTCATCCGCTGCCTCCAGCGCAGCCCTGGCACGGGATTGAGCGACCCTCAGAAGACAACGATGATCGCCAAGCCTCGCATCGCGTTCGGCCCCCTTCTTTCAAAGCTTGTCACACACGTCGCGCGCTGGGGCGCGTTCAATTTCTCTTCGGACGTTTGGCAAATCATGCGGGCGGAGCTCACAGTGCTGCAGCCGACGACTGCACCGCATCTACGGACGTTTGGTCTCCGCTACTACGACCGAACGTACCGGGTAGCAAACACCCATCCCGCCTGGGCAGCAAACAACTGGGGAGATCTCACGCCCTTTAGCGGCGCGCCATTGCAGTTGCATGAACTTGCCGTGCGCGGGATTCCTCTAGATTGGCAGTGGTGCGCGTTCGCCGGCCTCAGGGTGTTGACTCTGAGCAACAACTTTAGCCAGCGGCGTGTAGGATTATCATCAGACGATGCCCTCCGCATCCTCGCACGTTGCCCGGCACTGGTATCTTTGCGCGTCGAGGACCTCGTACCCCTAGCCAATCACGCCACAGCCCAGGCCGTGGAACTGCCTGTACTCAACGACTTTGACATCGCTGTGGTGACCTGGGACTCGGCAGATTGGATCACACAGTATCTCATCGCACCAAACTTGCGCGCTTTGACGCTTTGGCATTACAAGTCCTTGACTGTCGAGATCATGGACGTGTTGACCGGTGCACACCCGACAACCGGTGCGTCGATTCTCCGGCCGCTACGCGTATTCTGTATGGTGCCCTTCCACGCCGAATGCAATTCGGACCGACGCCATCTTATGTATGGACAATTGCATAACCTTCGTGTCTTTATCTATGATACGGATGTGGATGACACGGGGGTTGGCAGCTTCACATTTCTGCGCGATTTAATGGGCCCCACCGGCACTGTGCTTCCCCTGCCGAATCTGACAACCCTGGTCATTGCAAGCATAGACTGGAATTTGATGCACGCCGTCGTTGAGGCACGGCGGGATGCAGGCGCACCCTTGAGGAAGGTCGTTTTCCGCACTGACGCGTGCGAAGAGGACTTGGAGCAGGCTCAGTGGTTCGCGCAGAACTTGGAGACATTTGCTTTCACCGCCGAGGACCCCCGGAAAACCGCTCCGGACGATTGGCTGGAATTTGACACAGCAGTCCCTGGGACTGCCGAATTCCGTGATGCGTGCGCACGGCTCAAGTGCTGTGTCTATTAGAGAGGATGATCAATTAGCCGACTTCTAGTTCGTGTATGCTTTATCTGATCATAGACCGCTACGCATATACTGTCAGGTTGTGTAGATCAAAACTATGCGGACGGACTTCAATAGAGTGACCAGGTCAACGGACAGCGAAGATCGTTAGATTTATCCAGCAGACCATGTCATATCGATGATTCGAGTCACCACCGAGCTTATCTTCCACAACTTCAAACCCCATATGCTTCCTTCTAACCCATGTTATCCTCCCTCTGCAGCTCTGGTTTCCCCTCCGGTTTGAATAAGGTAAACCCCCGCCGCACGCACAATCTCTCGAACGCCCACGTGCGCGGCCGGCTCCGCCTCGATCGCGCAGCAGTCCTCGGCGTAGTATCTGTGCAGCGTCTGCAGCTTCCACGATTTAGGCATCATGCCGAATGCCTCGAGGTTCTCCATGAGCCAAGTCGCCTTCTCCGGAGGTCCGCGTGCCCATGCACGCTCGTGCTCAATGAAAATCTTCTTCAGCGGCACGCCCGCCGCCCGCCTGGAGGCTACAAGGTGCTGCAGCAAGTCCCAGCTCACGTCAGTGATGGGCGCATTTGAGCAGCGGCCCTCGGGTATCATGAGCGTCGTTAGGCAGGGGACCACCATCTCTGGTACTGCTGGGCTATCGTCGTCCGCATAGATTGAGGAGCGCTGTTTTGTCAGGTCGCGGATGCATGTGTTCGCGGCCTCGCGGTCGTTTGGACAGAGAAATAGGACACGGACGTTGGGGAGTTCGTTGAAGAGGACGCCTGTGAACCAGATAGATTCGGACCGTGGCCAGAACGTGAGTGAAGTGAGATACCAGCAGGGAGGCGGGGAAGCTTGCGCAGCGGGGTGGGGATTGGTGAGTAGTGGGAGAGCGAAGGTGTGATCCGACCCCACGGGATACAATGTCAACGAGCGAAGTTTCGGAAGCCGTAAACAATTCCAGAGGATGGGGAGGCAAAAAGCCGCAAGGTTGAGGAGAAAAGTTTCCAGTGCAGGCACCGTAACTATATTGACTTCTTCGCCTGTAGCATGTAGCGATAGAGTTTGTAAGGTGAACGACAGGAGACCCGGGCAAGATGACAGCAGATCAAGCAACTCCTCCAGCGAAATTGAAGGAAATCCCACCAACGAAAGAGATTTGAGGTTCTGGAGACGACAATGCGCCCACCACATGTCTGTGCTTTCAAGGTAGAGGTCCTCTAACTGGGTCATCTGTCCGTGAAATGGCAGAAGCGAGTAGTGTGGCTCCGCATACCAATCGGTCCCAGGATCATTCGGGTCCCATACGTTGCACCAGAATCGGAATCTGCGAAGTGCAGGTACAGTGAAGTTCTGCAAAACGTCCAGAACCTTGTTTCGTAATTTTTCATTCTGTGTGGCAATGTCGAGCGCTAGCCAACGCGGCGAGTGAACCTGAAGTCTTGACAACAGGGATGCGTATAACTGGCCAAGGAGCCTCAGATCTAAGCGTCGCGGCCCACGGGTGTAGATGCTGATGGTAAGAGGGTGGGATATCGAGCGTTCGAGAAATGCATCCAGGCGATCCGGGTGGAACTTGACGGGATTGACGTATATGACGGCCCAGAGTGCTGGGGTATGAAGGGCGACAGCACGCCAGCGTCGACAGACGTGCGAAACCCAGATAGAATGGCGTTGTGATGCATACTTGATGACGGCACGTTCATCGTGGCACTCCGCATTTGGAAGTAGAAAGATCTTGCACATCAATTCGACAGGCAACCTCGAGACATGGCATGGCTGGCTCGACGGAGGCGAGACATTCTCCATTATGACACTAATAGCGAATTGGTGAGAGGATATAGAAGTGATTTGACTTGTACGAACTTACTATACGCTCAGCGCAGGCGAAGGGGTCCGTCTGCTCGTGCCACGTCACAGGTTGATGATCTATAAGAATGGACGGAATTGCGTCAACTTGAATTTCACGATCAGATAGAAACAGTCCCGACTTACGTACCTTAATAGTCCGCTAAGAAGATACGCAGATGGTGCGTTGTACTTCTTTCCCACTGAGATTTCGGAAGACGCTGGAAGGTGCCATGAGGTACGGTGGCTCGGCAATTTAACTCGGAGTGGTTTCAGGGTCGATTCAGGGTTGATGGTCATGGCAGTCCTCGATCGCCCAGACAAGGTCACTGGAAGGAAGGAGTTCCTCTGCACAGCCCTAGTTCTGTGGGTTGAACGTTGTGAAGCTCGAACGGTACCCTAGGGTTAGGGGCGTGTATATATGCTGCTGACGCGACGGTCCACACATGTACAGAAGCGCTCGTGCGGCGTCACGGTAGCTCGACACTGTCACTCACAGCGCTCGACCCTCGACCCACCTCCTTCACCGCAACCACCATGCCGACGCTCTCGCTCTCGACACCCGTCAACACTGCCCTCCTCCTCTACCTTCTCTACACCGTTCAGCGTATTCTTTTCCCGCGTGGCTCGCCGCCCCCCGCAGATGATGCACCAACCGAGTTCAAGAAGGGATACTCGTGGATGCCCAGGTCACATCCTCCAGTCTTAGTGTTCACGAAGTACACCCCGAAGACGCTCGAGAAGTACGATGGGAAAACCCCCGAGGGCGGAGGCCGGATTCTGCTCGCGATACAGGGCACGGTATTTGACGTCACTGCGGGGAGGAACTTCTACGGCCCTGGTGCGTCGCATGCTTGAATACATGCTTGCTCGGTCCAGAAACTGATTGGGATTGGGTAGATGGGATGTATGGCAACTTTGCGGGACGCGACGCCTCCCGTGGTATGGCGAAGCAGTCCTTTGACGTCGGTATGTTATAGAGTGTATCTCAATGTGCGGGCACAACTGACGCGGTGACAGAAATGTTGACTCCCCTTGACCAGCCCTTGGACAAGCTGACGGACCTCACTCAGGAAGAAATGTGCGTTCCACGTGGCACGGTTGTGTGTTTGGATACTGACGTTATCGTTAAGTGAGAACATGAAGGGCTGGCATGACCACTTCTCGAACAAATACATCATCTGTGGCCGTCTGGTCGAGAACGACGCCATTTGATTTGCTTTCCTGGGTCTTTTATTCCCCTTTCTTCTTCCTACCACCTTGGACTCAGCACAATTTATCATGTAATAACACCCCTCGCTTCATTATCGTCACACCCTGCGATTGTCTCGACCTACTCAATGATTGATTGTAGGTACCGTAGGAGTCAATATATACTGTGGTTCAACTAGACATCCATACCAGTAAGGTTCCAACATGCGATGCTTGTAAGCCAACTGAACTTTTTCAATGCAAATGACATTTGACTTGTGCACATGCATCCTCGAATTCCCTAGTCCCAGGCACCGCTGCGTCGAATACCAGCCAATCGGTCAGAGTGCATTCCCAGGGACATTCGGCGCTGGGCCATTCCACCGTACCAAATGCCTCCAAATCCCGCGCGAACGGGTGTGCCCGATCCGAGTCCACGCATGTGGTGCTGCATATTATCTTCTTCAGAGGTATGCCTGCGTTCTTCCGGGATTTCACGAGAATCTCCATAATAGCCCAATCCATGAGAGAGACGACCATGGTAGTCAGGTTCGGAAGGTGGTGTCGCGCTCCGGTCGGGCAGTAGATCAGGTCGAACATGAGTTTCACGTGATCAGTCGTAGTGTACGCATTGGTGTCTAAGACGAGGACGCGGATGTTGTGCAGTTCTTCATAAAAGGCATTGAGCTGCTCTGAATGGAGTTCGTCGCCAAAGGGTACGGTGCGGAACGCGCGCAGCGGCTTGAGCAGTGACGTGCCTGTCGTCGCATGCACGCTCATTAGCGCATCCACGACACGCGATCTGAGAGGCGCGATCGGTAAGAGCGTCAAGGCTCTGAGATTCGGCGCAACGATGCGGTCGGGAAGCCATTCGGTCTGGTCCCAGTTACAATGGGCGACACAGAGGTCCTCCAACGCGTGTAGTTCCACAGGCACGACGGGGTCATTTGGGATCACTTCATCCTCCAATCTCAGCGACACCAGATCGGGGCTCCGCTCGAGAATGCGCAGCGCCTCGTTCGCAGGACCTCCTACACTCCGTGCGTTCTTGCCCAATGTCAGCGACTTGAGGCCAGCAAACACACACCGCGGCCAATCCAAGGGCACCGCGCGCACAATAAGCTCCTGCAGCTCCAGTGGTCCACCGCCGAAGGGCGCGAAGGCGCTATGTGCTGGCCAGGCGGGATCGGTATTCTCGACTGGGTCCATGACATCGTAGTAGCGAAGAAGAAGCGATCGCAGGCGCGGCGCGGAGGTTGAGTGTAGCATCGTGAGTGCGGTATACATGAGCCTCCAGGCGTCCGACCCGAAGTCGAACACGGCCCATCGCGAGACGCGCGGGATGAGCTTCACAAAAAATGCCCCGAAGAGTTCCGCGTCGCGTTTAGCATTCGTTACCCTTGGCTTGGGAGGATTGATCAGGTCTGCGGGAGACCCGAATGGGCACCAACGGATGACGATATCGAGTGGGCGGCTCGCGGAACGTGTGAGGAAGGCGTCGAGGCGCTCGAGGCGCTTGTGCGTGTGTGAGATATAGAGGAAGGTCCAGAGATCCGGGGTCTGGGTGGCAACGGCTCGCCAACGTCGAGAGACGTGAGTAAGAGTGATTTGGTATGGTGTAGGGTGGACGCGGTCGCGATGTGTGAGGGAATGCATGGCCTTGAGGGAGAGGAAGGTGTTGCCCAGGAGCTCGACGGGGAGGCTGTCGACGGGACATGTCCTCGATTCATGGGGCGGGCGCTGGTGCCTTGGTATTCATCATTTTATATTCCCGGCTCTCAGATTCATACCGAGGAGATGACGAGTTTAAGCAAAGTAGACTCTAGAGCCATGCTCACCTCAAGCCCTTTCAAGTTTCAGATTTCAGAAATTAGTCGGAGTCAAGCGACGTGATTTTCTTTTCTGTGGAAAAATGGGTGTCAGTGACCCTTGCTTCGTGTCTCCTTCAAATACTTACCATCTGGAAATGTCGAAGAAGTAAGAGGGACTCCCGGGCCCGGCGGCGAGGACAACTTGGACTCAGAAGCCAATTAACAAATCGAGACCAGCCGGCCCGCGCCGCGCCGAAGCCGCTCGAAAGCTGGCACCGGCTCTGCTCTCGACTTTGTCGCATCTAGATACAGTTTCCGTAGGTGGAAAGTAGATGGTATACTGCACTCTATGGTGTAGTGGGGATTCTCCCCATTCGAGGACTCCCTGCAGGCAGGGAGAGCAGGAGAGCGGTGCCAGGGGACATGAAGCAGTGTTCGGGGCTCTAACGGAGAGTTCCGAGGCTTAGTCAGTAGTTGTAGTGTTTGGCACTCAGAGTTCGAAGTTGTTCGTAACTAGACATCATCACCATCCCAGCGCGCTGCTATAGCGTTGTAAGGGTTCCTGCTCTGCTCGTGCGCGAGTCGCCTCTGAGGGTGTCATAGGCAGATTCCCCCATCCCAACGGATACAGAGCTCTGGGGTGTCGGTCAGCCCTCCTTCGTCTGACCACGAAATTGATATTGACGCCGAGTTTGCATATCAATATTCCGGCATAGATTAACACCGATTCGCAACAACTGATCTCTTTGCGGGTCTAAAGGCGACTCTGACCATCTAGCAGGTGAGTAGAGCTCCAAGCTGCAACCAACCTACTTCATCTACCTACCAACTCTCGCAGTACCATGATGAAGGATTCTTCGAGTATGTCGAGCCAGCCGTGCTATATGTCAAGACTACCCGTCGAGCTTCTGTGCAAGATCTTCCTACTCCCGCATGCAGAATACCACAACGAGTGCCCCATCATAGATTATTGCTCGCAGCGCCATCCTATCTGCATCTCACATGTCTGTCGGCAATGGCGTGCTATTGCTCTCCATACCTCTGCTCTTTGGGCCATCCTACATGTCAACCCTGTCACTGTCCGCTCAGACCGTCTGTGTGCGTTCCTCGAACGCTCAGCTTCCTACCCTCTCACCATCAGCATCTACACCCATGGGCCGCAACAGTCGAATTTCATATTCCTCGGCGAGCTATACTTATACCTTTTATCGAAGCTCCAGCCTCACGCGTCGCGCTGGCGCGCGCTTCACATTGCGTCTCGGAATGATGATATGCACAATCAGGTTCTCGAGTTCCTGCGAAATATTACAGCACCAGCTCTCCGCAGATTCCGAGTCCGGGGCGACATCACCGTGGAGGGTCACCGGTTTCCCTTGCCTTTCCACGGTGAAATGACGCAGTTGGAGGACCTCTACCTCGACGGCGTGCAGCTGTCATGGTCACATTGCCGTCTACAGAATCTCAGGTCCCTCACGTTGATCGGATGTTTTGGAATAACGTTGGCGGAACTATTGGTTCTCCTGTCATCTTGTCCGGGTCTTGTGAATCTCACTCTCGATCTTTTTTCAATTGTTGACCCAGGCGACACAACGCATGTCGTCACAATGCCAGCACTGGAGCGCTTCGTCTTCCACATCTCCATCCGGCTCATCCACCTTGTCTGGAACCGCATATCACTTCCCAGGCTTCGCTCCTTGACATTGTATCCCAGAGGTCGTGATCACCGCCCCGCCCTTAAGCTCCTCACCTTGCCCCACCCTGCAACACCTACCTCCCCACCACCCTCTTGGTCTTTGACTTCACTCGGACTATGGCCCCGTTCTGAGGTTTCCGGGTTCACTGGCACTCTCTTCCACGAGCTTCCCCATGTACGGGTGCTGTTCCTCTGCCCAAATGATCGCATGGCTTCCTCCATTAGCATCTACGACCTCACCATGCACTCCAAATCAGCGTACTCGCCTTCCGCAGCTCACGATGGCCCGGCGCTTGTGCTTCCTCGCCTGACGACGCTCATGTTAGCCGAGGGTCGGTGCTCAGACGGGTCGGTNAAATGCGTGAGCTGGGACCTGCTGCGGGATGCTGTAATCCGGCGGCGGGTGGCGGGCGTACCGCTGAGGAAGCTCTTCATCGAGCACGAGCAAGCGTGGGCGCATGACCCCCCGGAAGAAGCATCATGGCTATTGGAGAACCTCGATGCATTCGGCATGATGCCCAAGTTCTGGCAACTGCAGATAATGAACATGGAATATCCTGAAGATTGTTGTGTGATTGAGGCAGAGCAGGCTGGCACGTGGGCATTTGAGAGACTATGCGAGAGGCTGGGATTTACCTTGTTCAAGCCAAGGAGACAACCGGCAGCCACTTCGGGTGAAGTTGAATGAACACGATGTCACGGGGGAATATTTCAATTTGTGTAGAAGTGTTAGGATACTAAAATGTTGTTATGGTCCTGTGGAATTTCCCACGTAGTACTATCACAACTTGTTCATGTCCATGATGCTCTCGAGCGGTTATGTCCCGTTTCACTCCTCCTTTCTTCGGAATTTTCTCTTGAAGACATATTATCCAAGGCTACCCGTAATCTCAAACTAGTTTATTAGAGGCGACTTGAGGCTGTTGGTCAACTGACTCTGCAGGTGACCAAACACCGCTGGGCATAGGCTCGGTCGCGGTGTATCACTGGTTTCAAGAGGATGTCTTCTCTACGACAGTCATGTGAGACTGCTTCATCGTAGCCTTGTCTCATGGCTCGTGATGTTGTACGCCACGCAATCGAACGGGCCGTCAGTGGGCGGAGACAGCTCGGAGGCAAGTCAGCTGGTCCAGGACGCTGCAGCGTCGAAGGACGAGTACAGCGTCATGGGCGTCGCTGCTGCATCTTACACCCCCCTTCGACAGTCGAGGTATGCGGGCACTGACAGGCGTGCCGACCTTGACGCTAGCGTTGGCTCTCGCCGAGACGACCTCTGCTGCAGTTCGTGTTCTGGACAGGACGACCCTCGGCCCCGATCCGCAGACCGTGAACCGCCTGAACGGAGAGTCGTTTCAACAAGATGCGCTAGTCACTTTCAACGGTTCGTCAGCGCCCCATCAGACTAGCATACAAGTCCTGACAAATTTACCCACAGATTACCAGTATGCTGTGTTCTGGGTCGCTGACACCGCCAACGCATCCGTGCGGCATCCTTCGATGTCCCGACGCGCGCTTTCGGGCAAGAAACCGTCTGCAGGAAACAGCTCGCCTTCGGGAAACTGGGAAATGTTCACTTTCACGGACTACAACCAGACGGAGGATGACGGCCACGACATGTATGTCCCACTTCGGTTTCAACTACGCGTCTGTGCGGGTGCCCTTACTCACGCTCCTTCAGAATATCCCTGGGAATCGCGCCGGCCGACGGCACAATCCACATCAGCTTCGACCATCATGACAACCCACTTAAATACCGAGTCTCAAAGGCCGGAGCAGCCGCGAACCCAACCCAAGCGACCTGGTCTCCGCAGTTATTCGGAAACACTTTGGTACGCGCGTGCTCCTGCTGTTCCACCTACACCTGACCTGACTCGATGAATGCAATAGGATTATCTCCCTGGTTTGGAATCCTTAAACAAGACTGAATATTTCGGCTCAGTCACGTACCCACGTTTCCTCTCCGTTCCGTCATCTGCAAACTCGAAGAGGGATGTATCGGGTGTTGATTTCCTGATGGAATTGAGGATAGGCAGATCTGGGTTGGGCGATGACTGGCTGTATGCGTACACGCCGGGAAAAGGGTGGGCTGTGGTCGGCAAGTATCTAGAGGTGAGAGGCTCTCCATCTCATAATCCAGCACCTCAATTAAGGTTACATTAACGTAGGGTGTCAGTAGTAAGTATTCGCCTCATCCTGGCGCATTGGAATGCATATATATGTCTTTACAGACAATGCCTATATCAATGGGTTGGATTTCGACTCGAAAGGAAATTTGATCACGACATGGTACGTATACACAAATCAACTGGTCAGTCAAGGACGCTCACATTTTAATATCTCCCTGCAGGACGTATCGAGATTATGTTAACGACACGGGCCAAGACGTCGCCGTCCAAGCAGGACCCAACGGACCCGAGAACGTGCGTCAGAATTCCGGCTTAAGCGGCCTTATACTATTTCTGACAGGCGCCGCAATGACAGAACCACGACATGGACTTTGCGTATAGTCCAGACCTCGGCCAGATGTGGCTTAACAACTGGGGCCAGGAGATCGCGAGTATGAAAGAACAGAGCCCGATCCTCCCAGTCTCGGCCGGGATCACGATGTTCGGGATTCCGAAATACGGGTGCGCTGCATCTCTTTATTGCAGCCATAATCTTGATTGACTGCGACCGCGCCACAGCGGGATCTTGAATCAGGAAGCCCAAGCAGTCGATCTTGAGGGTCGCGTCCACGTTCTGAACCGTGAAAACACTACGGGAATCGAACAATGGTAAGTCCCCCAACATCTATTTCTCATTCACATTATTCAGCTAACTCTCGGACCAGGTACCACTACTGGCGTGACACAAACACCTACTGGACCCGCTTGCCCCTCCCGCTCGATCTGCCCAGCATCAACAACATCACCAACTCACCCACCGTCATCGGCAAGCGCGGCAAGCTCGCTGTCCTCCCATCCACTGGCAGTGACATCCACTCCTCGGGCCCAAGCACGACTCTCCTCGCGCTCCTGCCCTCGAACGCGCCAAACTCAACGGCCCTAAGCATTCTCGCGAGCACCGCCGCAGGGCGCTTCCGCGACTGGCGCGTGGTGTGGGAGGTGCGGAGCGGGTGCGCGGCTGAGGTGCTATTCGACCGCTACCGGCTGCAGAGCCAGGACGGTGATGGTGTTTTGAGTTTATTTGTTGTGAACGGTACGGAGGTGCAAGTCGTCGATTTACAATTCTAACTGTGGCACGAGGTGAATGAATGAGTGTGATCATGATGCGTACGGATACGTTGACATTGGGGTGCTAGCTCGACATAGACATAGATACTCCGACTACAGAACACTCGTAAATCGCTCTCGAAGATGCAGCGACTGGCCGTGGTACGTGACTACAATTCATCCCCTATGCGCCTACACCTTAAACATATTCCTCAACGACTGAAGCCGAGGCATTCCCAGTTCGCCCACACCTACAAATCAACAAATGAATGCTCAATAAGAAACGAGGAAACACTCGACGTACTGGCAGTCAACAGATTACTGGTTGAAACCCGCGCCAAAGGCATATTGTACATCGCGTTGGGCGACGACAAGTCGCTCACAGACATCTCACCCCTGGTTTTGCGTTGCAGCCGAGCCATGAGTGACAGCTTCTGGTGCAAAGCCGGACGGTGTATCGTATGCCGCTCGTCGTCGATCGCAAACCGGGGAAGAGCCTGCGTCTCCGAGGCTATTTTGTGAGGTGTAGGACGGGGGCTGGGTCTAGGCTGGGACGGAGCCTTAGACTTTGTCGCTGGGATCGGTGACTCTTCCTTGCGAGGCGCAGTGTACGACGGGCGCGAGAGCGCGGACGAAACGCGCGGTCGCGTAGACGATGCGCCGCTGGACACCGCACGGCGCAGATGGACGTTGAGATCTCTCTCAACCGGAGCAAAGTGCTTGTCAGTCCGATCCATCTTCTCTTGCGCTTTGGTCGTCGGTGAGACACGACCAGGGACGTCATTCTCGTTTCTGATCCTGGTGCGCTTGGACCTGAGTGACTGAGGAGAAGGAAGAAGATGGCCCGAAGCCGCGGACGTGATGTCGCCGTGCTTGGCGCGCATCGCAGGCCGTCTAGATGGCAGTTCGGGAGTGCGGGTAACTCTAGACGATTGCACAGTAGCACAGCAGAACTGGACTTCTGAGGCATCCTCTATCTTCACAGTGCCATTGAGGACGTGCTTGACCGGAAGCGGCACCAGCCGGGAAAGCGGCATGGGCTTCGAAGCTAGTACTGCAGGAAGAAGCTCACCCTGGGAGTCTTTGATATCCCGGAGAAAGTGCGACAAGGGGGACTCTGTGAACAGGCTGACTTCTTTGTTGCCTGACTTGTATTGAATCGAGTTGATATCCGAGGAGGATGACAAAAAGATGGAGTCAACGGAGGCGGAGGAGCCGTACGATGGGGACGTGAGGAACAGGGAGGCTGAGCGAGAGAAGGGATCACCGCTCGACTGTGAGGGTGGCAGATCCGAGAGGACCAGTGGGGACAGAGGTTTCATGGGCGACAGGAATGCCCCACAAGGCGAAGGACTGGGAGATAGGGAAAAGGACCGCAGGGACGGCGTCCGCTCCTCGGTGTCGAATAGCCTCGAAGATAGTTCGCTTGCTGAAGGGGTCTTGTACCTGGGGCATTTTCCTCCAGGGGACGATGGCGACTGATTGCCAGCGAGAGCCGATCTCTTGTCACCTAACAAAGGTATACCAAGGCCACGACGCTTCAGGCGAGAGGATGGGGACGAAGCCTGGTACGACGAGACAAAGTTAGGGTACGGCGCGCGCCGGCCGTCGCGGGTGTGAGCGGTGTGGGAGACCTGGGTTTGATCAAGTCGGGAAGGTGCGTCCTCCATGGATTGATGTCTATGATGATTTCGGCAGGTTTGCTAAGGATACGCTTAGCCGCCGCCGCCACGTCAGGAGACCCTTGTAGCTTCGAGTTGGTGGCGTTCTGTCTCGTCCTACGAGAAGGTCTGGAAGGTGTCGAGATTGGAGGGAAGAAGCCCAGAAGGTTGTGCGAGCCAGAAGAGACTGAACGAGGGATAGCTGGTGACATGCTGGTCGTGTTCTAGAGCATAGATGATCCGAAAAGAACGAGATAGCAAACGAAGAGATAATGACAGTGATAGGGAACGAGTACCGTGGGTTGACAAGTGGGTTGGGTTCGCTTAAAGGATGTTGGGTTGTTCAATGTTTGCGTCGGGAGTTGGCAAACAGTTGCTGGCTGACATTTACGTAAGCCACGAATATCTGCAGGAATATAACATATGAATTCAGTGATCCCGGCTCCGGCGTTCGTAGACAAGTACTATGAATCCACTGATTCAGTTTTGACAAGAGCTATAATCCACGGGAAGGAATTCCAGCGAAGAATTATCTAGGAAAGAGAATGACATTTAATGTCAGTAATGCCATAATGAGTGACAAGCTGGGTTTCAGCATTGCATGCGAGTGATGCGACATATGTTGATATCGCATGCTATGGAAGACATTTGACAATCAACTCCGGAGGCATGGTTCTTGGGGCAGAAAGGAATTCGGCGATGTGGTTGTGGTAGTAAACAGCGTCGAGCTGAAAAATTGAGGCCGCCCCACGCGCCAGAACGCCGGAGGCGCGCGTTTTGGTGAAGCACAGCGCCCGACGCGCTGCACCGGCTTGCTCATCCCTCCTGCATCTTCCCCTCATGAGCTCCTCATCTTCATATCCAACAATACAATCTCGCCCTGTTCACCCACACGTACCCACGACATGCTCGAAATGCCGCCATCAGCTTGAGTTCCCCGTTCCGAGCCCAACCCCGCGCCCAGGCACCCTGCTGAATGTTCAGTGCTTCAGCTGTAATGCCGTGTTTTCACATGCATTCTACCCTACGCAGGTTCCGGGTGGAATAAGCAATGTTTCTGCTGAAAGCTCGCGGCCGTCGTCTGGACAGGGGAATGGGCGGAAGGGTCGGAAGATTGGGACGCAGGAACGCCCGCTCGAGACCGGGTACTACGACATCCTGGGCGTTGGTGTAGATGCGACAACAGATGAAATTAAGAAGGCGTATCGTACGTCTCATTCTCACTCCTTGCATCTGCAATCAATTGACTGAGCACAGGCCGACTTGCTATCAAACACCACCCGGACAAGAATCGCGATGACCCGAATGCGGAGGAGCGCTTCAAGGAGATCGCCATTGCCTATCAAACACTGTCCGACCCCGCGCTGCGCAGTAAATACAACGAGTTTGGCTCGAAGGAGAGCGCGCCCGAAGGCGGCTATGTCGACCCCGAGGAGGTCTTCGGTGCCATCTTCGGCGGAGACAGATTCGTGCCTATCATCGGGCACATCAGTCTGGCGAAGGATATGAAGACTGCATTGCAGGAGGCAGAGGAGATGGAGGGCGAGGGCGCAGCGCCGGTACAGCGTGACGCGAAAGGGAGAGAGGTTCTGAGTCCGGAGGAGAAAGCGAAAAGAGACGAGAAGGCACGCAAGGTGTCTGCCGAGGTGAGTAACTCCTGAAGTGTGTGGACGTGAATGTTCAGCGGACCGACGATATAGAAAGCGGCTGCGCGAGAAGAGCGGGTTCAGAAGCTCGTGGAGAACTTGGAACGCAAGCTTGGGATATTCACCGAGTCTGCGACCGGGCCGGATGACAGGGATGTTGCTTCCAGTTGGCGAACGATATGTTCGCTAGAGGCAGAGTAAGTTCAACATTTGATTTACACGATTCGACTGATCAATGAATTGTTTTCAGAGAACTCAAGAAGGAGTCGTATGGTGCTGACCTGCTTCAGGCCATCGGCTTTGTCTACGTCTCAAAATCCAAACACTTCCTGGCCACCCACCAAACATTCCTCGGCGTAGGAGGATGGCTGCACAATGTCCAAGGGAAATATCACGTTTTCAGCGAAACGTCAGTTGATAGCCTTCGCGTACTATCACCTTATTAACTAATTCATGCTTTAGGGTTTCGACGTTGCGGTCTGCCATCGAACTTAAAGCCGTTTTTGACCAGATCCAAGCCGCCGAGAAGGCGGGCAACCTGACGCCCGAGGAGAAGAAGCGCCTCGAGGAGCAGGCTGCGGAGAAGGGTCTGCAGGCGCTCTTCAAGGTATACTCTCTTTCTATTGCGTGACCTATGTATCTGATCTAAGTCGATTTAGGGCACAAAACTCGAAGTAGAGTCCGTCCTACGCGAGACCTGCGACCGCGTGCTCGGCGACCCGAACGTCCCGCAGGACAAGCTGACTCTGCGCGCGGTCGCGCTGCAGATGCTCGGAGATGCGTACATGTCGGTTCGTAAGGAGGCGGATGAGGCGAAGGAGGAGAGTGAGTACGTGCGCATCGAGACGAAGAGCAGCCGGCAGCGTGCGCACGCGCAGAGCTGAGCTCCTAGAGATCGACAGCTTGGTTTGTCTGTTCTGTATTTCTGCATGTATTCCTACCATTCGCATCTCCTGGCTGGAGATACTCACGACCATTTCATGATGCCATGCATATTGACGCTGGATGTCCATCGCGTTCGGCTCCTTGACAATCTCTTCCGTTGCTTCTCATGGGTTATACGAGGATTTGATTGACTCGCCCATCATCTGATCCTTTACAACGTATCGCAGAGATCGTTACGCCGAGAGAAGAACACAGTGACATGGCTACTAGTTGGGCGCTGAGCACAGCTTCCATATCGCACACTATATCACCCTCAGGAAATCAAGATATGGCACTCTCCCTGCAACCGACCACGACGAACAGCTGTTTGGGTAAGTGCTCCTGTCTTGACCATTCGGAATTTCTCGACCACATCGATGTTGACAAGAAGCGACACTTAAATCAGCATGGCAGAATCGACTCCCTCTCAACCTCCTGTGGACGGAACCCTCGACGAGACTGGAAGGCTTGCGGACTTGCCAGGCAACGTCGTCAGCACCATCGATACCAGGGTTAGGCGCAACAGACTTCATACCATCTGCCGGTTCCCTTCAGAGATTCTGGAGCGCATATTCGCGTTTACCATAGCACCTCAACTGTACGATGCTGAGACTGCCCAAGTCTTCGACCCTCAATTATGGCGGATTCCTTGGCTCGTCTTGCTTAGCCACGTCAGCTCTGATTGGCGCGCCATCTGTCTCAATACCTCCTACCTGTGGGGCTGCATATCGGACCATTTATCGGAAAGATGGCGCGCTATCTATCTGCAACGCTCAAAAGCTGCGCCTCTGCAGTTCCGGTTTAAGTGGAGCCTCCTTTCGAAAAACTTCAAGGACGAAATTCTGTCAAATCTACATCGGACTCAAGTCCTTCAGGTCGTTGGGAGTGGCGAGCACATAGTGCCTAGAGAAATATGGACGCAGCCCACTCCTCTTTGAGGGAACTCGACATCATGTCGATGTACACCCATCCCAGTCCTTTGCAACCCGGCCCTGTGGACAACTTCGGCCCTCGACTACAGTCCCTCATATTGCAGATATTTTTTGCGGACGTCCCGATGCCATACCCCGCTGGGTCTAACCAGCCTCACACACCTTGACGTCAACCTCAGGCTGGAGCTGGACAACGCGTTACGATGTCTGCATACGAACCCCGAACTTTCGTGTTTCCGCGCAATGATATTGGATACAGTTTTCAGCCACGGCGATCTCGCCGACTTAACTTACGGTATAACATCGGATACTCTGCGCCAGTCTTACCACGACTCAAGACCTTGGTTGCTCGTACAGGCCGATTATCAACTGCGCTTGCCCTTTTACGACAATTCAAAGCTCCCGTCTTGGATAGGCTTTTAGTAGAATACCTCGATTGGCGGTTCGAGGACGCCACCAAGGCTTCAGTCGAACCTCGCATCGACGCGAGCCTCGTCGAGGCAATGGGGTCACACCTTTTGGCGATGAAGGATCACGCAGGGCCATTGCAAAGCTTCTCGGCGAGGATCTTACGCATCGACGGAGACCTCAGCTTCATAGGTGCCACGGACGCATCGCGGAGTTGGGATAGAACGAACGCCGCGCGAAGTGACCACGTTCGCGGACGACGCGCTTCCTCAGTTTTTCTGGAGGGCAGATTTACGAACGATATCGGATGTGACCCGCATCGTAGAAGCAGCCTGTCTGTTGTGGCCCCTGGACCATGTCCGCGTCCTATCGGTCGCAGGCTTCAACATGAACACTTCTGCCGACACATGGATGTCAATGTTCGAGCATCTTTCCCAAGTGACGGAACTCCACTTCATCAACGCCCTCCCAAACGTCGGCCTTCTCCATGCTTGCACGCCAGATCTTCAGGACAAGTCGCGGCCATTCATCTTCCCTCTCCTCACAAAAATCGTCATGGTCGACCATGCTGACAAGGATTGGGCTTGGCCCGGGGAAGTGGAAGCAGACTTGCGACGATTCAGACTACCTGTGCACGATGCTTTGGTGACGCTCGCCGGGTCCCGTTTCGACCACAAAGTCACACCTCACGATTGAAATTCATGGATGCAAAAACTTAGCGCTGCCGATAGCTGCATTGAAGGGGGTTTCGAAAGTTTTGGTCCTTGATTGAAGTGTGGGTGGGTGAATTAATTGAAGAGTAGAGGGTTAGGCAAAGTACTTGAATGAAACGCTCTAGTAGGTGCGTGGGTGAATAGTGTTGGAAATCCCGCGATTAATTTACATATCTCTGATTTTGTATCGCCAGCTAAAGCAAGAGCAGGATAATCACACCATGAAAGAGGCAGGTGGTTCGAGAAAGTACAGTTTCCATGTATCAAACTCCGGGTTCCCCGATGATGACCCCGATGACGATGAACGGCTTGTCGCGCAGGGTGCGCTTGTGTAGCAGATATTATTTGTAATGTACACGACGTCTAGATAGAATGTGGATGTATAAGTGATACCCTCCCCTAATCAGCTCCTACTCAAATCTGTACTCAAGCGACCCTTCCCCTCTTCTTCCTCCTCCCAAACCCTTTGAAAGTCCCATCATCCGAATCGTCGTCCGCGACAGGTGCCGGCGCCTTCCGCTTCTGCGCTGTCCGTCTCGCGCGCGGCGCCACCTCCTGCGACGACTCCCCAGCGCCATTCGTGCGCATCGTCCCTGTCATGCCGTCCTCATCATCGTCCCCAACACCGTTAGCGCTCAACATCTCGTCATCCTCGCCGATATCAGCAAGGCTACGTGTGTGCGCAGGAACATCATCGTCTGAAGCCAGGAAGAGCGGCTGTGTCGCTTCCCTAGACCCGGAGCGGGTGCGGCGTGAGGGTGCTGGTTGAGATTTCGAGGCTGGCGCTGCGCTTTTTGCTTTTCGTGTTTTGAGCTTAGGAGCCTCGTCCGAATCGTCTGATTCCACAGAGATCGCAAAGGCCTTGGGTTTTCCCCGACCAGTTTTCTGCGGTTGAGGTTGCGACTTCGATGCTTTGGTGCCACCAACGACAGACCCTTGGCTCGGAACTTGAGATTGTGATGGTTTCCAATATGCTGAAAGCGTCGAGAGTGAGAGACGAGTCGTAGCAACGAAACATAATTTGACACTTACCGTTCCCAATTCCATGATCCATCTCTTCGCTGACGACCAGTTCCACTGCCTGCTGTCGTCTATCCGCACTTTTCTGTAGCGAAAGATTAGCGCACAAAATCACGCGGAGCGCGAGGATCACCAACCTTCTTGAATTTCTTGAAATCCGGCTTTCCATCCCATTCAGGCTTGCCCCGAATCCTCGCGGTCTTGTGCGGCTTCGCACTCGTATCGACGTCCATCTCCATCAGCACCATAAAGTTTCCCCTCACGCCCTCATTCCCAAAGTCCGCTAGCACGGCCCACTCCTTCTCCTGCTGGTCGCGCTCCAGCTCCGGCTTCGAGATCCGCAGCTTGTTGAACTCGCGGTCAAACTGGTCCTCCTTCTTGCTATGCTTAGTCGAGTTGACAGCCTTGAGGAACTTCTCATCCGTGTCCGGCTTTCCTGCTGGTGCACCCTTCTTCGGCGACTTCGGAGGCGGCTTGATAGATTTGCTCGATGATGGTTTATTGGCGGCCTGGGAGGTCCCTGCCGCCTGCGAACTGGGTTCCACAGCATTGATGTCCTCTACGGCCCGCCGCTTCTGGCTCCTTTGTTGAGACTGCGAGGTTACGGACGTACTTGCGCCAGTATTAGCGTCTGCATCGCCCATTTCCACGTCGCCGAGTTCGTCGGCCTTTCGTTTCGTACCCAACGCTAGCGATTGTGTAGTTCCACTCGGGGGTTCCTCCTCTTCCTCGACAACCGCATGCAAAAGCGGGGCGGCTCCTCGGGAAGGGGCCTGCGTTCGAAGCTGTGTATGCGAGTCCGATTGAGTGATACTCTGTGCGCCGAACTGTGCATCGGCTCCAGATGGACCAGCTTGAGCGATCCGATCCGGGTCGCTCTCGTCGAATAGTGACTTGTACTTGTCCAGCGACGACGGGTCGGTGCTTGACTCGCCCATACCTAATAGATCTAGCGCTTGTGTGCCCGTTCCTGCTCTACGGCGGAGCCTGGAGGAGCGAAGGGATTGAGTCATCACCTAAAGTGCAACTACTTGAGATCTTGTATTTATCGAGTGAAGCATGGAACTCACGGGAGCGGCTGGTGCTGGTGCTGGCACCGGTGCGGCAGATGTGCTTGCTTTAGGTGCAGACATGGAAACGTCCTCTACCGCGATAGAATCGTCTGGATCCAAGAGTGAAAGTGGCGCTCTCCTCGCTCGTCTAGTCAAAAGCTGCATTGTGATTAGAATAACTGCATCAGAACGAGCTATACTTTTGCATACTTTTGTGGGCGCAGGTGCAGGTGCAATCTCCTCGTCGGCAGTTGGTCGGGATTTCTCTTCCACCTCGCGGACCTCCGATGGAGCACGGGAGCTGGCTCGTGTAACCCGCTTTGTTTCAGCCGATGCCGATTCACGGCGCGGTGGTGGTATACTGGGTTCATCGGCATAAGTATTGGGCACAATATCAGGGGGTTCAGATTGCTCTAATAGAAAATAAGTATGCATCTCCGCAATCGAAATGCATGCGACCTGCCTTCAGGCTGGTTCACGGTAGGCGCGGCAGAATCCATCCAAAATGGATCTACGTGGGCGATGGCTTGTATTATGTTTTGCGGTGCAATGAACTGCAGACCCAAACTGACAGTGCGTCAATCTTTCGCTGATGAGGGAATCAGAAGCTGCGCCCCAGAACTTACCTCTTGGCTTCGTCACCTAGTTCTTGCCAAGCTTCACGCCCCACAGCAATTTCCATAGCTTCATTGTCGGCCACGAGATGCAGCTTACCGCCTTTGTCTTTGGCCCACGCTACGCCTTTTGTGAGGATCTTTCTCCATTTTGACATACTGGCGTCGACGGTAAAAGTCTCGTATTCTCCCTCTCCACGGACCACCAGCGTCTGATAGTCATTGTTAATCTCTCGGCCCTTCTCGCCGACGAAGATGAACTTGTGTTTGCGGAGCATATGCAGACGCTCTTCATTCGGCTCCCACGTCTTGAAAGTCTTAAATTCCGACGCGAGGGATGGAGCGAATATTGGTCGGTACTTGGTCTCTAGTGGTAGCGCGAAGTTCCATTCAAGTGACTTGGCGTCGTCTTTGGGTAGAATTCCGAGTCGGATAATCTCCTGAAGCCATTCGGGTTTCACAAACTGGGCAGCTGAGAGGAGGGATGCCGCTAAGGCTGGCGAGAGGGTGATGTTCGGAGTAAGGTGATGTGTGACGGCTGCATGAGGAGTGCGAACAACATTGATCCCTTGAAAGATGTCAATATCTTCAATACCGGTATAGTGAAGACGATACAGACCTAGTGCTTGGCACCCATCTATTGAGATCGGGGTTCTCACTCGACCTGCCGATTCAAAGCAGCGTACTTTCTGCCACCTTACACTGAGGTCCAACCTTGAGCTCGTGATATGACTGTAGAATAGATGGATACGTACGTGACTTTGAGATCATGAAGGACAAGGACTTCTTCTCCATCTTGCAGCTCCTCGGTAGAGCCGGGATTCACCGTGGACTGAATCTCATCTCGCTGGACCCACAGGCCCTTCGCCTTGACATTACGCACTTCCAATGTCGGTATGGCATCCGGGTTTGCCTTATTTCTCATAAGTGGCCAGTTAGAACTTAAATGTGACCAGACTCACCACATCATCAGCCGTATACCCTCCTACGATGAAATATGCGTGCTCGCGCGAGATCCTCTTGTCGTTGATGACCAGATCCCCGCCCTTCCTGCTCATAAGATACTTCTGCCCGCACTTCAGCAACTTAGTCTCTAAGACTGGCGATTAGCACGCCGCAGAGCGACAGACATAGGAGTTCAATTACAAACTTTGGTGCCCGACTTGTCCTGCAGTCTCCCCGTCGAATGGGCCAGTTATGGTCCACATCGAAGCGTCTAGCCGTAGTGCGATGCGATCCTATGGTTTCTTGACCAGGTGTACGCGCGAGATTATGAGTTGAGTTACAGTATAGCTGTACAATGGTGGTGGAGAGCAAGTCGCGACGCGTCCGGCTGCGCCGGCGGCTGTCGCGTAGAGTCACAATGATCACGCGACTTGGTGTGGCCCACAATAAGCGCCCATGTAGAGCACAGCTACGGTGGACGAGACGCGCCAGGCCGAAATCACCCACGCGTCATAGCCACATCGACCATTGTCCCTTGCGCTTTTGCCTTGTAGACCCTCGACACCGGTTTCCCTCCATGAATTATTGTTTTCTTTTCCTCTCAGTGTCTCATTATATATTACGATAATATCATTAGCAGAAAGAAGAGCATTAATATCAGGAATTCGA
>SEOQ01000700.1:0-15296 GCA_004679275.1 Dentipellis fragilis
TCTACGTTGCCTTCACGTGCAGCATCGAACATGCGATGGGCGAAATCGATCGTGTCGGGAGGTAGGTCTGTGGCTTTGGCAGCTTGTTCGACCTAGAAAGCTCGTCAATGACAAGCAACGATGGATGATATACCAGCTTACCATCATCTCTTCGTACGATATCTTTTCCAGGGGAAGAGCGACTATAGGCGACTGCGTTATTCGTCGCAAGGCGACTCGTGAGTAAGTGCTAAGCACAAGTCGCAGGGCCGTAGGCGCCGTATCGCGTCCATAAATGGCAGGCCGTCGGACACCGTCCGCCGGGCCGTGGCCGGCAACTTCCTCCTTATTAGGAAAATACCAGAAGCCTATATCCGTTTGACACAAGATAGGTTAGGAAGAAAAGAAGATTAAATACACGGGAGGTACAGGTTTTTTAAAAGACTTTCCGAGCACCAGCGCCGAGCAGGGTATACAGCATCATACAGCATTAATGTAAAGCAAGTGAACGACAAGTAACGACAAAAGAAGATCGTCGATACATAAAATTTGACAGTACGTCCGGAACATCAAGGCGCAGCGGAAGAAGTAGGCAACGGCTTCTGACTTTTCGTGGGAGGGCATGGACCCTGACCGTTGACTGAGAAGATAATAAGTGCTCTCGAAAAAGCATGCAAGCCTTCGCGACTTACCCCTGTCCGCCTGCCACGCAGCATATTTTTCAGGATAATAAGCTTGAACATGTCTCTCAATAGCGCTATACGCCTCCTGTAAGGCCTTTTCGCGAGGATATCTTGGAGGCGCAGTGGCTGCAAGCGCATGGGCGTCTTGGATTAGATGGGCCGGTTTGGATCGACCGAGGTAATGGATATAACCTGCATCACAACGGAAGCCCGGTTAACAACAGAACTATCTGACGAGCAAGCGTTATAGGACTCACAGGGGCCCCAGTATTCCATGTCTGTGCACAGCTCATGTACTTCGTCGCATTTGAATTCATGGCGAAGCGGGCCCCACTTTCCTGGGACGATGGGCTTAGCGCGCTCGCAAATATGGTCCTCCGATTCCTCAAAATCGATTATCTTCGATTGACCTTCATGGTCGAGGATGTTGCGTTCCGTGACGTCGTAATGGCGCACGCCAGCGTCGTGTATAGCAAGAAAAGCCTTCAGAACGGCCGTCCTAAATGAATGTAAACATAACATCAATGATCGAATCGTCGGCACTTAGGGAACACGTACTTGAAACGCTGCCCCCAATGGCTCATGGCGAATACAACTGGCTTGCCACAATCCTCTAGGACGAGGCACGCCGTTATGCCCTCGTCGCTGTCCCCGATGTAATACCCGTAGCATTTAGGAATACATACGTCTTGGAGATGTCTAAGCTTTCCCTGGTAGAAATTTGCCTCGTTATCGAGGCTGCCGATTGCGCGTTTCCCGAATGCTAGCTTGCATATCACAACGTGTGCGGTATTGTCGGCTGCGTTCGTCAGCATCCCTCTGTACACATCGGTGCGCTTTCCCATGTGGACAAGCTTGGCAGAGTCAAAAGTACCATCTACTCGAGCAGAATCCGAGTCCGAGTCGTTAGGTCGAGCACTTCGGAGAATGAAAGGTGGTATGGTTTCTCGAGGGTAAGGGGGGAGTGTGATGGTGAGTGACATCTCTGGGAGCGCGCAGTGTATGCAGTAGTAAGGGAGTTTGGGGTGCCAAGAAGCCAAGGTAGATGAAGGTTATGTAGACGAGGCAAACAAGGAGAGACCACAGTTGAAGTCGAGGGTTGGGGCGTACTAATCGCTCCTATCGACGTGGAGATGCCCAGCTAAGCAGTCGTCCAGGAATCCCGGCTTTTCCGATTCCCGTACGTCCTCAACGACTAGGACTCAGAGCAGGAGAGGAAGGACAGGTTGGCGGGAAGTCGAGCACCCGTGCCAGTGACGATCGTGTCTGGCAGGCTGAGTCGCGTCGCCACCGGTGCGCGTGCCCGCAACATTGTTCAAGTTGTTCGAACCAAACCCCGATCACAACTTTGAGCCGCCAACCTGGCTCCCAAACACGATTCGCATTGTACTCATTCTAATGTCTATAGAACCTAAAGCCACGGTTTTGTCGGTGGAACGCAAGGCAGCATGCGCAGGGGCGGTACTCGGACCAATGTCACGCAGTAAAAAAAGTGAAGCGTAGTAAGATGTCACATCCCATTACTAGTATGTGGTAGCCCAACAAGATCTTGTAATATATACAACGAAGTAGTGTATGCCGGACGTTCGGCATTGACCGTCCGGCGTTATTTAGGTGGGCGGGGACGCATGCTGCGTGGAGACTGGGAACATAAAGTGCTCGCGAAGGTCTACGAAAACACCTACTCGTGTGCACACAGAGTTTCAGGCGGTGTCTTGTCGGTGAAGTCGTGCTGGTGGTGTTCCAGTCTCCATACATTGGGCGTCCCTGGTGCCCGGGTTGGGGGTAGGTACAGCGTGTACCCGATGAAAGGCAGCTGGCGCTCACGCAGCCGCCGCACGCTCGGAGCGAGCGCGGATGCTTTTCTCATAGAAGTAGAACAGTTACAGAATGGGCAACTGATCGTAATAATTCATATTAGGCGTCGTTGAGGAGAGAGCGACATGGGCTTACGATAGCAAGTGCGAGAAATGCGAGAAGCGTAACTCCCCATTCATTCCCAGATTATGGAACATCGGCATTGAAGACAACATCAGTGCTCAGTTTAAGCTCTTCCAATGAACATCTAACGTACCGATGATAAGCGGCATAGCAGCCCCGAGCCCACTACGCACGAGTCTTGGCAGCGAGGGCCGACGCGAGTAAGTTTGGTATGTCTCGATCAAGTATGCGTTACTACGTCAATTGGTCTACTTACCACCAGTCTAGTTGCAGAATTTCCCGGGCCCTGTAGCAAGTGGATTTCTTCGAGATTGGCAAAGATACTTCGGGATTTCGAAGGAGAAAAACATCGCCGTTGGCGGACTAGATCTGAATTGGCCTCAGTGAGGAGAAGCGGCGGCCCGGGCGTCTAACATGGAACCTCGGTATGACAAACTCGGTATGTTCTTCTCACACTCGACACCGGGCCGGTATAGCCGTACGACCGAAATTGTCAACATGCTAGCATGACGCTTGCGGCAGTTGGGCTCGAGCCTCGAGCCGACAGATTGAAAGAAAAGACTTGGCCAAATAAATATGCTAATTAACTACTGAGCGCGAAGGGTCGATTTCAGATGGTGCGCCCGCAGACCGCGCACAATCGCAATGGCCAGCATTCATCAATGGCGTAGCGAGTCCTAGAACACCCCATCGATTTCTTCAGCAGCCGTCATACATACTGCAGACACATCCACGTGCAATACGTGGTAAGCGCGGGCTGGCGAAAGATCAATAATCACTGAAGTAAAGGTAAAAAAAAAAACTATACATACAATTATAACGAAGCATGCAGTGCTGTGGGCTTCAGCAAATTCAAGCTCTCGCCATGCTTCTCTTGAGTTTCTTCTCCCTGCCCCGGTACGTCGTCAGGGTTTTCCTCGTCACCCACCGGGGCGAACCATCCTTCCTGATCCACAGACGATAATCGAACAGAGTTGGGTGCGCTATACCTTCACATGCTGGAGCCCATGCATCTGATTCCCAGCACCAAAACTGCCACTCATTGGGGTTCGGGCTCGGCCCATCAAGCATGTGGACGTACAGATCCCCCTGCGTGTCCCCAACCCCAGATGGAGGACCATCGATGGTGGTTGCCCGGAGGACGCATACCAGTGCATAACGTGCTTGTTCCCTCGCAAGGTTATTTCTCCGTGTGATATGCTGTCGAGAGAAGGTGTGGGTGGCGTGGGTGAACCGCTCGAAGATGGTGTCGGCAGGTCAGAATATATTGCTGGCGGAGATGGGGAGGGTGCAGAGAGGCGCTCGGGGTTGGCCTTGATCCCTCGCATAGGTGTCGCGGGACGGTCGGGGGGAGGGGAGAGGACTCGGAGACGCTCGGGTTCAACATCGATCGTTGGGCTATACTCCGACATTGGAGACGGCGACCGTAAACGCGATTCGGCCAACGGAGACGCAAAGCGAACCCGTGATCTTGAAGACCGCCTGCGACTGTAACCAGTGGCCAAGGCAGAGCCTCTTGGATAACGTGGAGCCATGTTCCGAGTAGACTCCAAGGAAGTTGCCAAAGCATTTGGCTGCATCTGAGAATCTGCGAAAGAAATGGAGGCTTTGCAAAGATTCCTGGAGCGGTTCCGTGACAGCGCATTCAGATCGAGATGAGGAGAAGACGTGCTGCACGAGGGCCTGAGTGATCAGCCACATTTCTCAAATGCTTGCGCAGAAGACGTACGCCTCTCTAGAGCGAGAACCCAGCAACTCGCCGCCATCGGTGCGGGCCGAGCCTGAGCGCTCGTCTCCTTTGTCTTGATGAAGAGGAAATCTTTGCCTCTGGATAGGAACAGACTAGCACGACAGATGAGAATTGATGAAAAGGAGGTATGAGAAGACATACGTCTATCGAGGGACCCTCCCACTCGGCAGACTCCCATGGGGCGGGGGCATTCCGGCGTTGGGAATTTGATGATATCTCCTGATAGAATGTTTCAGTAGCTGGCATGGTATCAGCAGATGCGCAGGCTACGAACCTCATGATGGACTTCAAGAGCTCCCTGGTATGGGTGAGTTTGCGTACGACGATTAAAGCGATCGCGCAGTCTTTGTATCAGGGAGCTGATCATCGTCGACCTTCAAGCTTGAGCTGCATGCCTCGTGCATCATGCTGGACTTGCCCTATAAAGCAAAGTCATTGATTATATGTCATATGTCACTGCAGCGCACACGTTGCAAACACGCAGACTTAGATGATAAATGTTACCTATCTCGAGAGACTTAGCGGCGACAAAGGACAAGGAGACGGTTCGGATTGAGTTGAGGTTTGCTGCGATCCCCACTGCATTTTCAAAGTCATCTTTTAACTAGGCAACAATCAAGAGGTAGGGCGTGGTTGGTACTGAGATAAAAGGACATCCTCAAGCTTGTGAACGACTTCGAACAACTGTCGTTCATGTGGGCGTCGCAGTCAAATCTTCCAAAAGAAGTATGTCGTTCCCACAATCTGCAGCCCGAATACGGGGTGGCGCGCAAGACTACCACGTGCACCTCTCCATCTGCCGGATGTGGACACGTCTTGGTGGTCAAAAGACACGCGCGACGATAGGACCCCTGGTGTAATCAACGTGCGTTGATCATCGGGAAGCTGGTATAAGAAGAAAGTGCTCGGATAGGCGGCTGAGGGATAGACTATTACAGAATCCATTGGCACGGGCCTGACTGCAGAATCTTACTCCCTACGTAGAGTACAAGTGCAAACACTATCCCATCAACATATCGTTCGTGATCAGGCGTATAGTCGTATAGTGATTAGAGGTACAAAGTCGAAAAGGGTACCATGATTGTCCGTTTGTGATACATTTAACCCTACATCAATGCAAGAAAGTAAAGGGCGGCCACCCCACCAAGGGCAACAGTAGTAATGAAGGGCGACGCGCAAAGTGCAGCGGCACCACTGGAAGAACCTGAACCTGAAGGCGAGGGTGCAGTCGATGGTGACGACGGCACCGGTGGCGACGAGGTTATGGGGTTGAAGCTCGGCCCAGGAAGGAAGCTAACGCTACTGCTTCCCGACCCGGACACACTGCTCGGCAGGCCGCTGAGCGAGCTCGTTATGATAGAGCTGACCGTCGAAGGCGCAGACGAGGTCGCGGAACCCGTGAACGAGACGCTAGAAGTTGCGGACGTGACCGAGACTGGGCCCGACCCAGAGTGGGAGACGGACGAGCTCGCGCTAGTGGGGATGGGCGACGACACGCTGGATGATGGCGGGAAGGAGCTGATCGTGCTTTCGATCGAGAGCGGGAGATGCGACAGCGGCGGCGGCGTGGTCTAACGACGGATTAACTACAGACATGTTTTATTGAACAAGGTAAACGCACTTCAACTTCAATCCGGTCACCAACCGCTCGGCCTGCGTATCCGGGCGCGGCAGCGCCAAGCACTGTGAAACGGAGCTACGTCAGTTGGCTTGCAATGTTGAATGAAGGCGCTGGCTTGCGGCGTACCTCCTTGGAGCAGGCAGATCGGCAAAACAACGAGGCTCAAGATCTGATACATGGTGGACACGGTCGATGTCGTCCGATTGAGGGCGATCGTAGTGGCACTCGTAGCTCGGCTGCGAACGAAGAGGCGCCCCAGTCGAAAAAGTTGGCGAGAGCCGTATTTATACGACGCGCGGCCTACAACACCGCACCTGCTCCGCATGCCTCAAGTCGCAATTTGAGGACAGTTTCGACGCCGGGGTGGGAAAAGATGCAATTTAGTCTAGGCTTGACAGTTTATGGAATCCCTGTAATACGCCTGGATCCAGTGATACGAAGTGACGACGCCATATTAGCCTCGAATCACCGCAACTAGAAAGGCGAGACACCACTTCGCTCCAGTCCCATTGGTACATCAAAGTCAGCTGACTGCCTGGAAAGCACAATGATCCAGCCTGGATGAATCGGTCGAGGATCCATGCTGCCAAAGTAGCAATATCGCGGAACAGCAGAAGCAGAAGTCCTGCCAGAATTGCGGCGAGCGGTCGAGCAGCATGGACTTCGACAGCCTTCTCCCACACCGCCGTCAGTCGCCCGAAGTGTCGATCTTCGCGCTGATCTTTCTCCCAAAGCACGGATGCATGAAGTCGAAATCTTCGGAGGGAAGAGCGCGAGGAGACTAGGCAGTCAAGTGGGAAGATGAAGGAGTACAAGTAGACTTTGAAAGAACTGTAGGAAAAGATAACAAAGTGCGTTGAGATTGTGGATTGCACGTGATCAAGCCATCCAGTCATGTGATAATAACACGTAGACAACTAATCTCGCGACGAATAAGTTGTCCGTTGCAATCAGCCTCTTCGCTTTACTGCATCAACGTGAAGCACGTCTATGCCTGGCGTACGGAATACTCTGATGAATGTAGTCAATTAGACAAGGCAAAACGGGAGGATCTGCCAGTGACCGTGGATGAAATTTGAGGCAGGGTAGCCCTGACGCAGATGACAATATAGCCGTGAACCAAGCAGAAGACACTGTTGTCAAGACAGGCGGCTTTTTGAAAACCCAAGTAAAGAGCCAATACCCGCTCAGAGACTGTCATAAGAGTGCGACCTCGCGCCAGCGGTTGTGAGGCGGGCATTCGTTAGTACGAAGCGGGAGCTAGTGCGAGTTCCTTTCGGCGAGTATAATCAATATTCATGGCACGCTCTATGGTGGCGAGCTTAGCGTAGCCACCAATTCGCGGGCTATCTGCACGTTGTGTAAATCACTCGTCATGGTGCCGAAATATGGTTGGATCGTCTCGGAATGCGAGAGTAGAATGTGGACATATCGATGGCACTGGTAGAAAACTCGTCAGTACAATATACACGTTCTTGTGATAGAACTGATACAGAGCTGACCCATCGATAGTATATTCAGTTGTTGACAACCAGACTTCGGCGCTTCTGGTCTTGAGACCCGACCTGGAGAATAAAAACCCGCTGTCTCTTGCGATAGAAAAGGTGTCAAGGTCAGAGTGGGCGGGGCGCCGGGATAGGATTTGATTGAAACCAGGCAGATAAGGAGATATGCTCGATGTGTGGTGGTGGGTCAAACGCAGCTGCAGCTTACGCCGCTGGCAGCAGCAATCCTTCATTCCGGAACCAAATACTCGACATCAAACTTCACTCTAGCACTTACCGCTACATTTGTCTTCGAGGCAGCCTGTTGAACATCGGACGAACTCTTCATCTAGATATCATGTTCACAATTGCTTGCGCAATGCTTTACCGACTTGAAGGTCTCGACACGTAACGGCTGCCCCTTGGCCAAGATGTTCCTGACCCGCATATCTCAATTCCCTTATCTGTGGGGAAGCTGATCCCAGTTCCACAAGCGCTCCTTCTCGACAATCTCTTATCATGTCGCACGGGCGAGCCTATATACATGGGCTATGGCAGCTTCTGTTGATGCGTGCCTTCTTCCTTCGACACCCTTCGCGCTGCCGGATTTCGAGAAGCCGTTAGGATGGCCAATTCCAGCTCGGGTTCGACGAAGGATGCGACGACGATCGTGGAGGCGGGGCTTGATGCTACGATGCACGGAGACGAGGCAGAGCTCGCGCGCATGGGGTACAAGCAGGAGCTAAAGTGAGTTGTACGGCCTGCTCTTGGACGTATATATTCTCAACGCGCTTCGTAGACGTGACTTGAGTCTCATGCAGGTTCGTATCGGTTCAACCTCTGCATCTCTAGAATTTTCGACTGACCTGCAGGGTACAGAATTTCGGAGTCTCGTTCTCCATCATCAGCGTCATAACAGGTGTCCCCTCACTGTTCTTGTACGGTCTTGTGAGTCTCCTACCGTCCCCGAAAGAAACGACCCCCTTATTTATTTTGTAGACAACGGGTGGACCAGGAGTTATGGTATGGGGTTGGGTTGTAGTCTGTAAGTCGGCTCATGCTCGAGTTACGTACCCATTACTTTTTGCTGATACTTGGAAGCTTGCTTCACTTTACTTGTAGGATTGGCAATGGCAGGTCAGCATACTCCCGTGTTCAACGTTGCGAATCATTCATCTATCGCCAGAGGTCTGCAGCGCACATCCGACCAGCGGAGGTCCCTATTTTTGGGCAGCCATGCTTTCAAGACCCCAAAATGCCGCGTTTGCATCCTGGATCACAGGCTGGTTCAACCTGCTCGGACAAGTTGCCGTTACGACTGGTATAAGGTGGATACCCACTCTTGTACACTCAACCATCTCCGTCTTATATCTATGAATCCAGCTTTGCCTGCGCCAACTTCATCTCGACCGCATCAACACTCGGCACTGACTACGTCCCTTCTGCCAACAAAACCATCGGGATCTATGCCGGCGTCCTTTGCGCACAAGGTAGAGATCGACCCCAGCTCACAGCGCATTCTTGTATTCAAACCGATTTTCAGGCTTGATCAACACCTTCGGAGTACACCTTCTCAAGTACCTCAATAATATCTCTGTATGGTGGCACGCCATCGGCACCGTCTCCCTTGTCATTGCGATCCTCGCGAAGGCGCCGACGCACCAGTCCGGGAAGTTCGTCTTCGCGACATTCATCGATGGCACAGGTGTCGACGGCGTCGGTTGGTCGGAGAGAGCGAGCCCCGCATATGTCGCGGTCATTGGAATCCTGATGGCTCAATACACGCTCACCGGGTTCGATGCTAGCGCCCATGTGAGCCTACCCACAATTTCTTATTTGCTATTATTGAGGGTGACGCAGATGACGGAGGAAACGCACAATGCAGCCATGTCCGGTTCTATAGGCATTGTCATGGCCATCGGCGTCTCTGCACTCCTAGGCTGGTTCCTCATCCTCGGATTGCTATTCTCAATACAAGATTACGACAACACGATTGCGTCGGCCACTGGGCAGCCCGTGACGCAGATATTCCTAGACACAGTAGGAGAAAAGGGTGCCATTGTCCTCATGGTATCTATCTATCCAATTACTTAGTCATTTGACTACTAGAGGCTCATGCTCCGGAACAGGTCATCGTCGTTGGCGCCATGTTCTTCTGCGGGTACGACACCTCTGCAGAGCCTCTGTGATATACGGCTCACCTGATGTAACAGGACATTCTCCATCACCTCCAACTCACGCATGATGTACGCTTTCTCCCGAGACGGTGCTATTCCCGGATTCTTCCACAAAGTAGACAAGCGATGGAAGTCCCCCATCCGCACAGGTACGCTCGTCCCACCCGCCTCGCGTGGGCAGAGTAGTGGCTGACAGTGGCCTTGCAGTCTGGCTCGCATGCACGCTCAGCTTCATCCTCGGACTGCCCAGCCTGGGCAGCTCCGTCGCGTTCTCCGCCGCAACGAGTATCGCGACTATCGGGCTGTACATTTCTTACGGTAAGCCGTCCTCACACCCGAGAGTCCACCTCTAACGCACTTCTACATTTGCATTTGCATTTGCGTCTCCAGCGATACCCATCGCCCTCCGCGTCGTCTACGCCGACCAATTCGTCCGCGGGCCGTTCCACCTGGGGATGTTCTCCTTCCCCGTAGCCATCGCCGCCGTGACCTGGATCGCATTCATCTCGATCGTGTTCGTCCTGCCAGAGCTGAACCCCGTCAACTCGCAGACGCTCAACTACGCCATCGTCGCCGTGGGCATCGTGCTCACGTACAGCCTCGGCTTCTGGCTCGTCTCTGCGCGCAAGTGGTTCACGGGCCCCGTGAAGCAGATCGCCGGTACGTGGTCCTCTGATTCGGCTTCTCTATCGACATGTGGACGTACGTGCTGCTGACTGCGCCTTGCATCTCGTGTGCGTCATAGCGGAAGGCCAGGGCATCAACATCACGGATCCTGCAGCGATGGCCGAGAAGCCTGGCTACGATTAGCAGCACATGCTCTTCGCGTGCATGCACAACACATGTGCGCCACCGGAGTAGGAAGAGGGAAAAGTTGACTGTATTCGTCTCCTAATGTATATAAATTTAACTATCAACCAAGACAACATGTAAGCAACGCTTCGGAGGAGTAAGTAGGTCGGTCGTGCCACGGCATCGTGTGGCTAGCTGAATGGTCCAGCTAGCGTTAGCATCAGCATTGGTAAGGAGGTCGTCGATAGGGTGTCGCAAAAAAGGTAACTAAGACTAAAAGTGTGAAGAGAACGAGAAACGGTAGAGGTAGAGGTAAGGGTGAACGGAACGAAGCAATGCCGGAATGGTGTCTAAGTGAAGCAATAAAGTAGATACATGTGTAAAGGTAAGGGTAAGGGTAAGGGTAAGCAGAAATGGTTAGGCGCGCGAGCGCCAATTATACAGCAAGAAGTAGTAGCAAGCTAGATGAATGAATGAAATGAACCCGATCGCGCAACGTTCAACTGCAGGCTGCAGACTGTAAGGCGCATGCCTGAAACACATGCGATCTTAGACATGCCCTCTACCCCGTCCTCAGTCGTGCAGCCTCACGATTACACAGGCTTCCAGTCGCGGCCCTCCATGTAGTGCTCCATATGCCCCCAGCTCGAGGGCGTCGCACCGCTCGACTCCGTCTGCCCTCCCACTGTTGCCGGCGCTGTGACGAACGACTGCGCAGCCGTACTGATGTCTGGCTCGCTGCCAACGCCGCCGAGGGACAGGAACTGCGTGCCCGTAGGGCTAGTCACTGTTGAGCGGCCGGGGATGGGCTGCGTGGGTGACGCTGGGGGATGCTGCGTCGCCTGCGTGTGCTGGGTGGACACCGTACGCTCGGATGGTGCGGCTTGCGACACCACGGACGGCGCCGCCTGCGATACCACGGAGGGTGCCTCGCGCAGGCGGTGCGGTGACGACCCCGATGCGGACCCGGACGCGGATGCCGATACGGACGCAGACGACGACGTATGCTTCGCGCTCTCCTTGTCAGACTCCTTCCCTTCACCCTCACTTCCAGATAGCGCATGCGCCGGCACCGCCCTTCGAGCCATACCCGCGCCGCCTGCTACCTGGCAGGCCGAACGTGTAGTTCTCCGGGTTGCTCATGGCGTCTTCCGAGAAGTATGGCGAGCTCTCCGAACCCTCCTCATACTCCTCGAGCCTCATAGCTGACTGTGTCCGCCCGCGTCGCCCCACAACGAGATCCAAGCTCGACCGCGACGCGGTACCCACGCTCTGGATGAGCGACTGCGCGCGCTCGCGCACGCCGCCCGCACCAAGCCCGAGCGAAATGGACGAAGTCGATGGATTGCTGTTCGAATTGTGCCGCGAGTTGGAACCGCTGCGCGAGCCCGATCCCGAGCCAGAGCTGCCATGTCTCGACCTGTATCCCGATCCCGGGCGGGAGCGCGAACCTGGGCGGTGCCGAATGCCCCCAAATGAGCTCTTGGGGCTCGGCGCTGCAGAGAGCAGGCCGACGCTATCTTCACGCTCCCGCGCCTCTTGGGAACCTTCATCTGAATCCGGCGACGTACGACCTCTCTTCGAGTCACTCGAGCCACTGAGGTCAAGCACGCCAACGACCTCGTCTATCTCGGCCTCAGACTCGTAGAGCACCTCCGGGCTGATGTCCGTGCCGACGCTCTCAGGGCGCGAACGCGCGCGAGAGCGACCATGGGGGAACAGGATCGCATCGCCGACGACTGGAGATGGCGAGGAAGGAATCGGGACTGTGCCGGAACGCTGCCTGCGCTGACCATTCGACCCCGGATGCCTCGGGGGCATGGGCATTCCTCTGCCTGACCCAGAAACGGGACTCGGGCCACTAGAGCTGCCACCGAACGACATGGGCGAGTCGGACGACTCGGCATTGCCGGTACTGCGCGAGGCGCGCGACAACTGGGTCGAGTGCGTGTGCGAGTGCGAGTGCGTCGATGTAGACTTGGACTGGGGCGTGACGTGCGTCAGCGCGTGCGAGCCGTTCGAGGAAGCACTCCCGCCGCGACCGGGGTGGCGGAATTGGAAGGGATACCGCGAGGGAATCGGTTGGCCGAGACTCGAGAGCGAGTTGGTGGCGTGGCCGGAGAAGCTTGACGGGTCCTCGCTCGTGCGGGGTTCCCTCTCCTCCGTCTCGTATTCCAACTCTTGGCCCTCTTCAAAGTCCTCTTCGTGGGTTTCCTCTCCATGGTCTTCGTCAGGCAGCCCAGGAGACGGCGGGAACGGAATCTGATCCTTCTCTGACTCCGAATCCTCCTTCTTGGCACCGAAGCCGGCGAATGGATACGGCAGCTTCATCAGCGGCGCGTCCTTCGCAAGGGCAGAACCCTCCGCCTTGGGCTGGGGATCCGCCACCGGCGCCGGCCTCGGGATGATACTGGACACATCGGGCGCCGGCAGTGGACTAGGTCCTCTCGAGTTTCCGTCCTTGGGGCTGTCAAAGAGTTCCTGCGACAACATCCCACGCCGGGCTTGATGAGCACCCGTTCCGAGCCCGACGGCCGCAAGCACCTGCTCCACACCATCAAAGCTTGTCTGCGGCACTGCCGTGCCCGCCGAGGCCTCCTTTCGGGGAGGACGGAGGGTCAGGCAGAAGTCATATGCCTCCTGCACGCGCAGACGCGTGCACTCCTTCCAATTCCACGGCAGCGTGTCGCCAGCGTCCTCCGTCTTCTCCACGTACATCGACTGTATCTTCTCCGCTTCCTCCTCCTCCCAGCGGTACCGTGGTCCACAGATGCCGGCGCAGCCGTGCCCGCTGAAGACCCACAGACCCATCCTGCGAGTCACATGCGTCAGAAGTGTTGAAGGATACAGTGATAGGCGTCTTACCAGCTCACGAGGAGGACGAGAATGCGCCATGCAGTCCATGCGGCGTTCGCGGCGAGGACACCCTTGGCGTAGCCAGAGAGCGCACCTGTGTTCTGGTCAAAGAACGTGCCATCGCGCTTGCCGATGCTCTGGTCGATGTCAGAGAACGCCAGCCCACCAGGGAGCTGTTCGGGGGACCAGAAGGTGAGCAGGAGAGCAAGCGAAAGTCCTGCTCGAGGAAGAAGCAGAGCCACTGTAGGCAGGTTTTGAGAGTAGAAGTAACAGGTTTCAGCGAGCGCGTCGCGCAGCGAGGTCTCGTTCGAAGGCAGAGCCGCTGTAGGGTTCATCCCGGGGAAGGCGGAGATGCGGATGTGCTGCATGAAGCAGAAATTGGAGTAGGAGGTCATAGAGACGAAGTTGAAGGCCGGGGACGAAAGATACAAAGGAACAATGAGAGGGCGCTCTAGACGAAGATGAGCTTAGGACGAGAAAATAGGGTAGGCATGCTTACTGAATCTCCATCTCCTAGAGAACGAGTACACGAGTTCGTAGAGAATGAAGACTCCAAATATCCAAGATGCCCAACAAGCAATGTACGCAGCGGCACCGAGGGCCCAGTTGTGTCCAGATCCAGGCACGCCGGGCGCGATGGGGTTGGGAAACTTGGCGATCCTACAACTATATGAGCAGGCGCTCCGCTGCAGCCAACAAAGGGAACGACTCACTCGATCATGATGAAGACCGCGTTAAAGTCGAAGAAGGTCTGCAAGGGGATGTGCGCGAAGACGAACAGCGGGAAGAGATAGAAGTAGAGCCGGGACTTCCAGGACGGGTTGCGGAGGAGCTCGAGGTGGAGGCCAGAGGAACGGAAGCGAGGGCGAGCGGTGGTGAAGTGGCGGTCCAACGTAGCGACGACGGTGGGGGTCATCGCGGCGCCCGTCGAGCGCGACCAGACGCGTGGATGTGCAGATATGGGCGCGCTCGGGACGGCGTGTCTGGTCGGTGGGCTCCCTGCGGTCCGAGTCCTGCAGACTGACGATGCGCACAGAGCGCGGGGTCGGCTTGCGGCCGCTCACAAATCCCTGCTGGACTTCATACGCTGCCGCGTCGGCCGCGTACATGTTGACGGACGAAGACTGGAAGGTGGATGCCGGCGCAGGGGGCGGGGGGCGTTTGGGGGAGCCAGGATGGGTAGCCCTCGTCCGATGTTGGCGACGTGGGGTGCGGCGACGGTGTTGGAACCGGGGGCGTTTGTGCTGGGAATCGCGGAGGTTGCTGAGCTTGAGGCGACGAGTCCGTGTCGTTGTCCTGGGGGCTGGTTGGGGAGCCGTTCTGAGATGGATTAGAAAGAGGAGAAGGGTTCTGTGGTCGTGCCATGGTTAAGTATACAGATGAAGGGGAAGTAGGTCAAGTCCGAAGAAAAAGGAAAGCGTGAACGTGAAGAAAGAGTCGTGGTGTCGCGTATGGATTTTCTGGAAATTTTGTAGGCTCCTGGCGCGAGGGGTGCGCAGAGGGAAGACAGAGGGCCTGGCAGTTGAAATCGCCTCGTGTTCAGACGATTCGTAGCCTCGTGGCTTGCGTACACGGGGGACAGCAGCAAGGGGAGGCGCGGCCAAAATCCGAACAACACGCGACATCACCCGCCCTTTTTATCGTAAACTAGACTTGCCTTATTTGGTCACTTTATATTGCTTCCGATTCTTCTGTCCGTAGCAACGGACGTCTCTCTTGTCTTGTCGGTAGCGAAAATACAACGAATGTGGATGCGATAAAGGAGTGTCGGTGCGTCTTGCAGTCGAATCTCTGTCGGCTGACCAGCGGCGCGTAGGGAAAGAGTGAAGATGGTGGTTACAGTAAAAGAGTGTCTGCTGCGTACATAAGGACCCATCGCTATACGTATGTGGCTAACGTTCGTTGCCATGGCAGGCCCTCCAAAGTGCTGCTCCAGACTGCTGTATCGATCACGGACATTGCGGAGGTAGATCTGCTTCCGCACGCGCGGTGCCCGCGGACCGTAGAGCGCAG
>SEOQ01000701.1:0-15259 GCA_004679275.1 Dentipellis fragilis
CAGGTCGAGAAGCAGCAGGTCACGACGACGGCCACGCAGGCCGCCAGCGCGAGCCGCCGCCGCAACGACGCGCACTTCATATGCCCCGTGCCGGGCTGCGGCAGCACGTTTACCAGGCGCTTTAATCTCAGAGGTGCGTCTGTCTGTGCGGCTTCTGTGTTTGAATATTTAGGAACCTGTGTATCCGGGGAATGGTCTACTAGGGCATCTGCGATCGCATACCGAGGAGCGCCCGTATGTGTGCGAGTGGCCCAATTGCAACAAGGGCTTTGCGCGCCAGCATGACTGCAAGTGGGTGGTTGTTTTAGGTGCCTGTTCTTTGCTGTGTCGTTGACGCGTCGGCTCCTGTCTTCAAGACGGCATCAGGCACTGCATACTGCAAAGTCGTCGCAGGGCAATGTGTGCCAGGGCTGTGGCAAAACGTTCAGCAGGCTCGACGCTTTGAACGTAAGCACCGCCTTCCTCCCTCATCCGTATTTCATTCTTCAGATGCTAATGGTGACCTTGCGTCTCTTACAGCGCCATCGTACGTGTGCCTCACGTCTGCCATTCTACATTCTCTGGTTATCCGTTATCCTGACGATCCTTTGTCATTCAGTGCGTTCAGACGGCGGATCCGAGTGCCGCCAGGCAGCGGGCCTCCCGAGCGGGTCGAACCCCTCCGAAGGCGGCTCGGACTCTGGCAAGGGCACGGGCACGGGCACGGGCACCTCGACGCCCGGCGAGGCGGAGGCGTCGTCCTCGTCCTCGTCATCCTCGCCCGCGCACAGCACCGAGCCTGCTGAAGCTGAAGGGTCGGCTTCTGCGCATGCGGCGCAGTAAGGCGTTGGCGTTTCGCTGTGCTTTTACAAATAATAAGTATTTTTCTGGTTTATGTCACCACGTCGTGTGTCCTATGTCCTGTGTGTCGTGTTCTGTTTCTTGTGTCGTGTCTCTCGAGTCGAGCTCGTATTTTCGTATTTTCGCATCCTCGTAACTTGTGTCTGTTCAGTGTTCTTTATCTCATCCTCGACCTCAGCCGCGACCTCAGCATGTATNNTATTGCAATNATANCTGTANTGGGTGGGTGTGTAATGCGGTGGGTGCGGTGTGCGGTGTGCGGTGTGTATGGCTCCGTGACGGTATGCGTACGACGGTGTGTGATGGTACATAGTATGTACATCACTCGGGCTGGTCGAGTCTGGCATGGCACTGAGTATATTGGCAATCAGCGCTCGGATTCGGATTCGGAGTTGGAGTTGGAGGCATCATGATGATCTGCAAGGTGCACGCAGCGCTAGCCCTGATCATCAGGCTTCTCGAGAGTCGAGGCTTGCGATAGGGCGATCAAAGATCTGCAGGGCCATACTATATAGTGCGTGCACGTACGGAATTGCGGATATACATACTGTAGATATGTATGCAGAGTAAGTACTTATAGCTATAGGCGGGCTTCTGAGCCCTTTTTGTTCTTGTGCATCGAAAGACTTGAGCTTGAGCACTCGGGTTTTGGGACGGTACCGGGTGTGTTCTCTGCGACGATGATGGAATTCGAAGACATGTAATGTAGGTCCTAGGAAGACAGCACGAATAAGTATACGTAAACGTACCGTTGCTTTTCTCATTTGGCGGGACGCGCTTCTCTGGTGCTGATATGGACGTGGACGTGCGGGGGCCTTGGAGGGTGCAAAGACTGTGACAAAGGCCCGGGCCTGATATCATATATACCAGATCCTGTTCTTCATCGCAACGCATTCAAGTTGACAGTGACACGGCCAGCTATTCTGATGTAAAAGTAAGAACGGCCATGAGTCCAGCCCTGTTCAAGGTTGGCGCCGACAGGCTTGACGCGTGACGACTCACCCCGTGTCGGAGCGCAGGGTATGTAATATATCATACAAGAATTGGGCGTTCGAGACGTCGACGGCGCGGAATTGGGAGCGTCGTCCCGACTCGGAGTCGGAGCTTCCGGATCCTGGATGTAGCGCCGTGAGCTGAGTTAATATAATGGAATTATGGAGGACATGTCTGATGAGGGCTGCATATGTTGATGCTTGACAGGGTCTGCGTAGATTTAGATCTGACGGGTGGATGACTTGTAAGAGCTGGATAGCTTGAGCGAGGGAGGTTCGAGTCTAAACCTAAAATTGAATCACATTACATTTACTACTGAGTCTAAGTCATGATTAGTGACTACCGGTTACTTACCATAGATACAAGCCTGAAACGCATGACGCGAAAAAGCCGGTGGAAACTCGTAAATCCGCAGTTGGCCCTGACAGCGACGGCGTCAGCATGAGTGCCAGGGATTCTTACTTAGAAACGTGATGCTGCGCGTCGGGGGGCTCGGAGGAAGAAGAGAAGAACGGGGCGCCGGGGGCGTACTGCGTCAGAGGAATTAGCATGGTGCCAGTAAGCTGCCGTGAGAGTAAGTAGTAGAAGAGATTCATGTTGGATCTGAATCGATATACCCGTGCGCAGCTGGCGACGAGCGGGCAGCTCACTGGGCTGGCTCGTGAGCAGCACATTCCGTAGTCGCGTCGCCGTCGTGATCGTCATGGAACCGCCCACAGGCAGGACAGACCACGCGGTCTAAAACACCGATGGTGCGCAACTCATCCAGTTCAGGGCATTGTCGAAGTCGCGTACTGTACAAACATGAAAATTGGCTACGCATCTGCCATCTCCTCGACTCGGCGCGCGGAAGGCGACAATGGGGTCTGGGTCCTTGAGCGTGAGTGTGTACGTCAAGGTCGTAGCTTGTATGGAGCGGTACCGTGATGTTCCTATGAAAGTTACAAGTAGAGGTTACCTGAATTCTGTTTCCATCGTTGATATAAAGACCGATCACGTACGGGATGAAGTAAGCCATTGAGTGCGGTGGATTTCGTTTTCATCGAGGCATCTTCGTCGTTGAGCTGATACCAGATAACGCCGCTGCTTCCTGTATCTTCTTTACGGTTCCTTGATGAACTGTAAGCGACAGTTGAGCACACTAAACAATCGGCACAGAACTCGAAATGAATGACCATCACTACTCACGAAAGACATTAGACAATGTTGTGGACGGGCTGTCACGTGTAGGCGATTGTGGCCGTAGAGAACAATGGACGTCCACATCTTTCGGTCTTGAACCATGTATATCTTGCTTCTGAGAAGCTACAGATACCACGCCATCAGTGGGCCGAACTTGCCTTCGCGACTCTTCCTCGACTGTCGCCTACCTTGCATCATAGCTTCCGCGCCTTGTGAGGTATCAAAGCAGAATTTCACGAGCCGAGTCACGGTGAGCATATTCAGGTTATGTCCGCTGCGTGATTGAGCTTACTGGACTAGTTGAAGGCCTCCCGATGTCCAATCTTGAGCGGGCGCGAGGGACGGTTGAACCGCTAGCCAGGGCTTCGCAGAACCAGCTGCCTTCAGGATTGCAAATGAAGAACGAGAACGAGAAGAGAGATGGTATCGAAGGTAAGCGAGAAAGACCAGCCGCTCATCGATGCGCAAGTGAGTTGATACGATTCCCAGCCACAAGCGAATCCAAGAACGTGTCCGGCGAGGACGGCAATGCGGATGGAGACAAGTACGGCTGGAAGCGAGACGTCCTCCCCGTCCTGTTGGCCTTCTACCTTCCGAAGTTAGGCAAGGCTTAGAGGAGACCTGAATCTTTCGGATTCCCAGGACGATAGGATGGCCCGCGCCACGCCAGAGCCCGAGTGACATATTGAGAGGCTTTGTTGCTGGTGGAAGTAGAAAACGCCGAGCTGGACACTGTAGAGTGGACCAGCATGCAGACCATGTAGTTTGAATCTACTAGAGTGTATCTCGTAATTGTGGAAACTTGCTTTATTTCTCATTACGACCTGTGCTCTATGATGAGTGGTTGGTTTCGTTGCCAGTGCTGATACTTACTTACCTTCTGTCTATCTGCCGAGTTTGGCGCCGGCGGCGACTAAGAAGCCTCAGCGCTCCGACCTTCGAGTCAACCTTGCCGCAGACGCCAGGTATGGGCTAGTATGGGCCTCCGGACACCTAGAGAGCTACTCAGCAAGATCAAGGCCACGGCCATGTGTTAAGAAGTTATGGGATTACTTGGATCCTATGTTTCACGAGGGTTTCGAGCAATCTGTCTGCAGACCGGTTTGCTCGCTGACAGGTGGCATGCCGAGGAGGTGGGCGAGCAGTCTGGCTCGTCGTCGTCGAGTCGAGAACCTAAATCCCATGTCAAAGTGAGTTGAAAAAAGTGTCGGGTGGTGCCCAAGTTAGTGCTCGAGGTCCGTGTCCTGAACGCGAGGTCCGCCAATCAGTCCTTGTGGACCTTTGGAGGTCCGACAGTCCCGCGGGTGTCGGCTGGGTCTAGATTGCACGTGTTATTCTCGCCTTACAATGGTACCGTGTCCAGCTTCAGTCACATCACAAAAATGCCCCAAGCCTTGGACCCGCTTACATCACGATCGCGATTGGATAAAATCCCGTACGAGCAGGTTGCAAGGGCTCGCGACCGGTACAAGCCCTCGCGAGACGTAGAATCCGGTGTATAGCGATGGGATCGATCGCGAGGTCCTCGCGACGCGCTCGTATCTCGCTCGCGAGACAGGTCTAATCTCATATCAACTCGCGATGGACTCCCAACTTGTGCAGGATCTTGCGGGATGGTAAAAGGGTTACCAGGTTATCAGTCTGCTTTTTTTTATTTGCTTTTTTCTGTCAGATCTTAATTTTTTTTCGTATGGACAGTATTTTAATATAATATTGATCATTTCAACTAAACAATAAGTATTGTACAATTGAGAGCGTGTGCGTAGGCGACGAAAGAGCACCCGAAAGCGGTAAGAGCTTCTGGACAGAAGTTGATCAGTAATACAGAAAAATGTATGAGCAAGCGCTGAACGCACCTGCTGACCGCCAACAGTAAGTCCAAGCCTACCCGCATTCGCCCGAGAACCCTGTCGCCCTCGTTGATGTCCGTACCGTGAAAATTTCTCCTGCAAAGTGAGACTGCTGATGAATTTCGCTGACATGAGATGGGGATGGACACGTACCGTTCATTGATGCAACATTGTCGCTAGTGCTTTTCTAGACCACTGAGAGATACACTGAGCAATACGACGGGAGATAATGCGGTGTACTCACAACTGTGCGCGGTTCATGCCCAGTATTCCCCGCCTCCACCGATCCTTCTCGATCACAGAACCAAGAGCCTGAGAATACTTACGAGCCCTGCATTCCAAGGAAAGGACTGCGGGGAGTGAGACTGGTGGACATCAGCACTGATCCTCGATTGAACATCAGATGTAGAGGGGGGTATGACACACCGTGTTAGCTGCGTCTAGCGACGGGANTGCGTGAGATATAGAGAAGATGAGGAGTGGTGGTGGTATAAGTAGTAGGAGGACAAGGCCATCGTCGCCCTTAAAGCGTTGAAAATGGCACCTGTTATTCGGAGTTCAAAATCGTTCAAACCGGGCAGAAGGGGCCGCTGGCAAAGAGATGCGAGATACNGTTAAGTCAAGCTCTCGCAATGGATACAGAAGGGCATTGCGAGGTNCTTACGAGCAGTGCGTGANCGTNTCTCACATACGACGCGCTCGCGAGTGCTCGCGAGGTGATACNAGGTATCAAAGACCTTGCAACTTGGTGCAAGGTCGTGGACTGTCGCTATAAGGATACAATCCAGTCGCGAGCGGCTNGCGAGCCATCGCGAGNCAGCGGAATCTTCCGCGCGGCTCGCCACCGACGCAAGGGGCGCAATCTGGTACAATTCCGCGCGGGTTTTTGTGATGNNTATCTTANNCNGNAGCGTNANCNCNNTNTNTNGTTTCACTCACTGCAGTGTGAAATAACGTTGTTTACAGCCCCAATCACCCGCAGGAGAACTCTGCAAGGATGTCGATACCTATGCTGATCAATGGCGCGGAATGCGGCCCCGTGAATCCACTCCAGGGGCTTGCGAAGCGGTTCGACCAGGACAGAGGGCTGCAGCAGGTGCGTGCAATACTTCTGAAAGATCCGTGAATTCTCCTAAACTCGCTTGACCTCGTAGGACCACTTTGGCGCAGGGAGAGCCGGGCCATCGCGAGAGGTGCGTGTGACACACGTCCAGACGTGTCTCGTGTGTCCTGAAGTCATATACGACTGCGTCATGTAGGCCTTTAGGACAGAGCAGCATGCTCGGGCAGGATTTAGCCAGGATGCATCGCAGTTCTTCTCGAGTGGCCAATCCTCAAGCAGCCCTGGGGTCGCCGCTCCATCTGCCTTCGATTTCGCTGCTATCCGGTCCTCGTTGCCCGCAGTTCCCCATTCACATGCACCGGTGCTCTCGGCGGCCCCATCGCAGGCCATGCAGCCCCTCGCCCCAGTCGCTTCTTGGGCGTCCGACTTCATGGGTCAATCAGCAAAGCAGCCGGGCGTCGCGTCGCCCCTCCACGCCATGAGTCCGCAAAATGAAATTATGCACGACCAGAAGCAGAACCAGGGCTTTCAGCAGCCGCAGGACTTCAATGCACCACTACGTGAGCATGTGTGCTTGTTCATGTGATAGGCGGTCGTCTAAGTCGCCGCGGTGCGCCCGTAATGCAGACTTTCATTCGCAGATGCCTATGCTTCGCGCGAATTCAATGCAAGCATTCTCACCGCCTCCGGTCATTCAGAATCAGCATCACGCTGTACAGCTTGATCGTACGTGCGCTCCCCGCAATTCAATAAATACCTCCTCGGATGTTGAAGCTGTTCTGCAGAGAAGCTCTTGGAAGACCAGTTCCAGTCGCATGACATCGCGCAGAACACTACTATCCATTCAGAGCCCGCAGCCGCCCAAGAAACGTCCCAGGCTGCCCGATCGCAGGATGCCGACGCCCTGTCGCGCACCGCGGGGCTCCTCATCGACACCGTGCAGCATGATCAGAGCTCCAAATTTCAGAAGAGCGAGTTCCTAGGCCTCATGCGGCAGCTGCGTGACCGCGAAATGGTCGTCGAGGGCAACACCATGGTGCCCAACACCGAATCCGGCCAACAGCAACAGGGCGGCTGGGCGAATGACTTCGCCATGGCGGACGTGAAGGGAAAGGGGAAAGCGGTTGATCGTTCACAGGCCCCTGGCCTTCTCGCGCAGCCTGCACAGGGCCCCTTCCCTGCGTACCAACTGCCCGCTCTGCAAAGGGCCCGGGAGGCGCCCGGCGCGACATCCGAGTTGGCCTCGGACGTCGAGGCTGCCAGCCAGGACCCCAACGAGGCCTATTTCAATCAAGAGAACAAGGAGTTCGCGGATTACTGGCACGATCACTATACGGCACGCCAGGCTGCGAGTCCCGCGGATCAGACATTGCAGAAAGAATGGGACACGATGCAGCAGGACTGGGATGCATTCGAGGCGACAGCGTCCGGGCTGCGCGCCGCGGACGGGTACCAGTTCCAGCCTGGAAACCCATACTTGCTGGGCGAGCGGTCGAGTACAAACAATCATCTGATGCACGGCGCGCAGGAACGGCAGTCGTTTTTTGAGGTAAGAGTCCCAATCCCCATGCCCCGTATGGAAATGTGGGCGTTCGCTGACCTGGCGCGGCGGGGCGGAACAGAGCGTGCTGCAGCTCGAGGCGGCGGTGCAGCGCGAGCCGCAGAACGCGCGTGCGTGGTTCGAGCTCGGCGTTAAGCAGCAAGAGAACGAGCGCGAGACCAAGGCGATCCAGGCGCTGCGGCGCGCGGTGGAGCTCGACCCTGAGCACCTGCCGCCGTGGCTTGCGCTGGCCGTGTCGCAAACGAACGAGGGCGACCGGAATAGGACGTACGATGCCGTGCANGAGTGGGTCGACCGCAACGAGCGGTACAGGGCCGTCGTGGCCGCGCACTGGGCGGCGCTGGGGAAGACGCGGGCGGACAATGTGGAGGACCTCATCGGCTGCTTGATCACGATGGCGCAAAGTGATGCCAGCGGCGCGATCGACGCGGACATCCAGGTGGCTCTCGCGGTGNTGCTGAACACCAACGAGGAGTATGGCAAGGCGCAGGACTGTTTCCGCACTGCGCTGTCCGTGCGGCCGGAGGTCTGTTGCCTCCGTCATTTGTGTCATTGCTTGGTGTGCTCACGTGGACGGGGATGTGGCCAGGATTGGCTGCTGTACAACCGTGTGGGTGCCACACTGGCGAACAGCGGGCATGCTGACGAGGCTATCTCGTACTACTATCGGGCTCTGGAGCTCAACCCTGCCTATATCCGAGCAAGGTGAGTCGAAATCAACATATCTGATTCCAAAGCGGCGGCCGGGTACCGATGGCACTTGCACTTTTTTCCATTCTAGGTTCAACCTGGGCATCTCATGCATCAACCTTCGTGTACGTTGTGTACTTTCTCATGCTCATGCACTGTAGGCGCGTTCTGACCGACGCTTCTCAGCGCTACGCGGAAGCGGCGCAACATATCCTTGACGCCCTCGTGCTCCAGGACAGCGACAGGGTCGGGGAGTCAGACGGCAATCGTGGGGGTGTGACTTCTAGTGCTTTGTGGGATAGTCTGCGCACGACCTCGTTGCACATGCAGAGGGCGGACCTGGCGACGCTGTGTGATCAGCGCGATCTGGACGGTGCGTGCCCGAGATTATAATTTAGACGCTTCTCATCTCTGATTGACGTCCATGGCAGGTATTCGTAATCGCTTGGAAGAGCATGCTTTAGAATAAATGCGGGCGTATTAGTACNTCAGGTGTGAAAGGCAGGCAGAGGGGGGGAGGCGAGGATTGGGGATTGGGGATTGGACCGGCAGGCGGAAGTCTTTTTGCTGGATTATACCATCTATCGCATTGTCAATGGANTCGTTTTCTGCGTGATATTACATGCATGNTACACTTCCGAGGGTATCGTTGAACTGTTACACCACTTGAACACNACGAGCCCACGAAAGCCCAAATGACCCTCACCATNTGCGATCTAANGCNTTCGNCATGGGNNGNCAACATCCGNATNTCCGCTATGACTCGATGCCCAGCCTCTCGTTCTTCGTCATAGCCAGTCTCTTCTTCCGGGCCTCTTCTGCTGCCACGTACGCTGCTGCGGATGGCTGCTGCGCCGCTGTTGTCGTGTCCTCCTCCTTCACCATGCCCTCTGTGGCCTCCGCCTTCCTGCGCGCCACCAGGTCGCGTATCTCCTGCACGTCCGCGTCCGTCATCGGGATGAGCGTGGGGTTGCGGCGGATCATGGCGTCGAGGCGGGCAAGGGTGTGTTATTTGGGCTCAAGGAGAGTGAGGATTTAATGGGACGGAAAACTGAGGGTGAGTACAATGGGCAGTGGCTGAGCTGCGCGCAGTCAACAAGTCGCAGAGTGGCCAACTCACGGGCGCCAATTTGCTCAGCACAGCCGCATTGAAACCCTCTGTCTTTCAGTTTCATACATACATAACCACCTCCTCGCCACTACAGCCCTCACTCTCTACAAACCATCTCACCATGGATATCGCCTTCCGCGCCATCGACACCCTCAAATCTTTCCGCGTGCGTGTTCTTTCGCTTGCAGCGCTGTCCACGCCGTATCCTCGTGCTAACCCGGCCTGCAGGAAACCCGCCTGAGCGCCCTCCGCCCCCCGAATGAGTTCTTCGACCACAACCGCGTCTCGCGGCCCGCCGACTTCAACCAGGCCGTCTCGGTACGCCTCTCCGTCATGCACCGGTGGAACTGGAACTCCCCCGCTCATGCCCGTCTCCATTCTATCTCTCCAGCGCATATCATACAACACCCGCTATTTCTCCGGTGCGTGGCCTGCTAGCAGCTAGCAGCCCAGCAATTTGATTTACGTTTTGCATTTATTGCGCCTGCGTCTGGACAGGCAATTATGGTCTAATTGTCGCCGTGCTCGCCGTCTACGCCCTGTGAGTGCACACCCAGTCCCAGCTCCAGCCCAGACCGCTCACGCATATCGTATATCGCACATCGTTTACGTCCGCCGTTCGCGCTATCGCGCTCCTAGCATCACCAGCCCGCTCCTGCTCCTCTCGCTCGGCTTCCTGATCGGTGGCTTCGCCGCCATCAACAAATGGGGTGCGTCCAGCCGCGCGCGTTTCGTGCCCCCGTGCGCACGTCATACTGACTTTGCACTCTCGCCCGCGCCCTTGTTTTTTTTTCCTGCGCATCCAGCCCCCGAGCCGATGCAGGTCGGCGACCACGTGGTGACGCAAAAGTCGCTCTACACGGGGCTCTTCGTCATCGGGCTCCCGCTGCTGTGGTGGTCCTCACCCCTCGGCACGTTCTTCTGGCTCGTCGGCGCGTCCGGCGTGCTCATCATGGCGCACGCGTCGCTCATCGAGCCCGGCATCGAGAGCGAGTACGCCGGCGTCCAGGACAGCGTCTAAAATGCCAATGCCAATGCGTATACCTTTGCTCGTGCGTGTCTGCACATGGAGGAGGCGTGCGTACTGCTGTTGCTGCTGCGTGGGAGCCGGCCCGGGGTGCTGTCGTGCGTTATGCGTTGTGCGTCATGCTGCTCGGTAGACTATAATTGTTGGTTTCTGATATGTCGAGTGGACATAATCTATGTTTGCCTCTGATGAGAGCCACGATGCTGCACGCGTACGGCCGGCACGGGCGACGACCGTGATGCAGAAGCCGCGGGGTGATTAGCGATGCGCGATGACTGTGCGGGCCGCGCAACACAACGGACTGGAGGTAATACTTTTGCCGTGTATTAAGGGTAGTAGTGTACAGGTGATACAGCCCAGAGGAAGGATAACAAGGTAAATAGGATGTAGTCTGTCTCCACAATAACAATATGGGAGACATAGATAGCATGGCGCGGTCTACGGGGTCACCGTTACAGAAGGGGCAGCCACTGGCCTATATCGGGACGTGGGACGTCAGCGCGGGGATGTGCGAGCGAGGGAGCGGAGGAGGCATACCGATGACCAAACTGGGGAGGTCGAAGATGTCGCGGCGGATGGAGAAGCAGAACGTGGCGGGGACGGGCACGCCCGACGGCTTGAGCAGCACGCAGTGCGAGTACACCGACTGCGTCGTGTTCTCAAACGCGTGCGTCGCAAAGTTCTCCCAGTACTCCACCACCGACTGGTTCTCGAAGATCTGCAGACCAAAAATGTGTGTTTGTTTGGATGTTCGTTCGCAGGCACGACCACAGGTGTACTAACCTCCCAGATGTACTTCTTCTTCCCGAGCAGCTCGTCCTTCGACCACTCTGTCAGGATGCAAAACTCCGGTCCCACGAGGCAGATCTCGCCCGTGCGCCGCCAGGCGACCGTCGGCGTACCGCTGTACGAGATGAGCTTGTCCAGCTCCTGTGACACTGTCAGCAACGTCGCCGCACATGAGAGTGAAGAAGGATACGCACAATGATGGACCGCTGGAAGCACTTCTCCACAAACACCTCGTCCTCCTCTGTGAGCGGCATCTGCAGCGCAATGAGCGACGGCCGGAAGATGGCCAGGGCGCGCACAATCCGAAGAATGTCGTTCTTCTCAAAGCTTATCATCCGAAGCAGATGTCAGCCGCAGCTCCGAAGAGGGCACCGCGCATGCCGCGTACGGACGCACCGTTTGGGAAGATACTTCATCAAGAAGTGGTACCCCTCCGTGTAGTCGTACGGCGCAGTCACGGTCTCGTACACCTCCTGCGACGTCCGCTGCCGCGCGAGCTCCATCCCCGACATCGACGAGAAGGCCGCCGTTCGTGACCGGGGCGCCGTGTCCGGGCAGAACACGTAAGTCGAGTCCGTTGTCGACGGTGGCCACCGCGGCGCTAGCGGATGTAGCGGCTCTCCCGCAGGCTGCGGTGGTGGCTGTGCAGGGTATCCCATAGCCGGATGCGGCGCCATGGACACTGTGGGCGACGAGGTCGCGCTGGCCGGTTTCCGCGAGGCCTGCGGAGGTGGCGGGGAATATGCCGCGGCCGGCACAAGAAAGTCCGCCGCGGGGATATTGGCACGTGAGCTGGCGTTATCGGCCGCAAGCGCCAGTCCAAGAGACGACTCTTGATCAAACACGTCTCGTGTACTGCCGAGCCCACCGGGAGATGTCAGAAAGTCGTTCGGATCGGCCGTGGCCGCACTCGTTAACGAGGGGGTGCCAAGCGAGTCGCTTGGCCAGGTGCTCGATGCATACGAATGTGCTGGTGGGGGTGATGTGGTGTGTTGCGAGTCGGGGGAGGGGTTGCCAAGGATGGCGGATAAAATTGAGTACTCCAGATTGGCGGCTTCTGAACCGAAGGGAAATGCGGGGTCAAAGGGCGCGTTGAAGAGAGGGTCATTCGGCGGGAAGGGCTCAGCTGCAGCAGATGAGGTTAAGGCACTGGGGGTATGGAATGACGCATTAGAATGATCATACATGTTGGTATAGGAGCAGGGGCCTGCACAGCGGGGGTTGAACTTCCACCTTTTTGCTTCTTAAGTTGCTCTAGAAACACACGTGGTTCAGGGGCGGAGGTCAGATGCGATTGTGTTAATATAGCACAGCTGTACGTACCAAGCTCTTCGTCGTCGAGCAGGTACTTGGCCCGTTTGCGGTGACCCTCGACGCATGTATCTGCAATGCCACGCTTCGTACAGCGCTGACATGGTCGTGCTGGAATCAAGCCGCAAACACGCAAAAAAGAGCGTAAGAGAGTGTGAGGTGCGAATCAAATGAAAGAAGACTGACAGTCATCACATGTAAGATGCGCTTTCTGGCAGTGGACACAGGCGCGATTGGCCTTCTTCTTTTTCTGGCCGTCTTTCTTGAGGCCGTCGCCGCTGTCGTTGGCGCCTTCTGAGCGCCGTCGTTTGGCCCCGGCGGAGGTAGCGCGCTTTGAGGAGCCGCCGGACTCGGTAGAGGGGCCGGCAAAGCCATTTTGCAGGTGTAGGCGCGACCCATTGAAGGAGGCGGGAGAAGAGAGGGAGGCGGGATTGACGCCGAGGGAGGGCGCGATGGTGGCGAGGGTGGGATGCATGGGGAGGACGGTGGGACAGAGGAAGGGACGAAATACTTTTATGGAAATGTGAGCGAGGGGACGTCGGTGTAACCGCGCGCTCGGCAGGGTGGGTCAGTCAAAGACCGGTTGTCAGCAATGGACCGAGCGGGTGAATGATGCCAGGACGGTTGAGTGGTCGGCCGGGGCGGTGATGAAGCCCAGAGTCGGCAGTGGTCGTCGCTGTCGAGGACGATGGTGAGGGGGCTCTAGATGCCGGCGAGCGTCGTGCAAAGCTTAGAGTCTTCCGTTGGTCCCACAGCGTATAAGTATCCCACCTGCGGCTTCCTCGGTCCGATCGCTCTTACCACAACCCTCCCCGTAATACTCAGAGGACCCCGGGGCCCCTGCCATCGTCTTTTCCCCACCGTCGTCCGGGGCCTTACTCCTCTCCACGCGATCCTCGGCATCGTCCAACACACCGACGACCACCACCACCAAATCTCACCGACGATGACTAGATCCCAATCTCCCCGAGCCAAGATTTCTGCGATCTTACCTCCGGCCAACCTTCTACATTTCGTTTCTCAACCACCCCAAAACCCCCCCTCCGACGTCCATCTCGCCCCGCCCTTAACGTTGGCCACAAGCAAAAATGCACCCTCGACCCTTGGTGGTGGCCTGCGCTGCGAATCCGAGATTGCCTTCTCGAGATAGTCTCCTCGTTTTCTCATCACAAGGCCCGCCGTGGGTCGCATTGTCCAGCTCTGCTTCGTACGTACTCATGTCCACCGACGATGCGCGGTATCGATGCTGCCCTCACAGCGAATACTCGGACCGATCCCCCTGAACGACGGCCCTCAATTCGTCGCCAACGACGGCCCCAACAACGTTTCGCGGCTATCTAACATGCCTGCGTACCTGCTCGGGCTACTGAACGCACTCCGGAGTCCCGTCGAGTCAGACTGGGCTCTGTTCCGTCCAGTTCATTCTGCGCGAGTCCATATTCCAGCCTTCCGTATCTCCAGGCCCGGCTATCTACGCACATGACTGGATGTACTTACTTACGCTAGCGGCTAATGGGTTAATCAACGAATATCTTGCGAAAGCCGCCTTCGAGGCCACTCTGGCACGCGCAACGTCAGGCGTGTGGTCCAATTGGCAGGGCCTATTCTTTCGACGTGTGCATGCGCTGATTGGGGTTGCAATGGCTCTCAAGCCAGTGCGCTCTTCCGCAGAGCGTCGGCGATAAGGTGTGCACGCTTTAGCAAAATGCTCACGCCACCGAGCGCCGCGCAGATCACCCTCATTCGGCCGCAGTCCCCGCAATCTAAGTAAAGTAGTAGCCGGCCTTCCTTCCAAATCCGTCTTCTGTGAGTAGTTTGTTGTCCACGCCGCCCCTCAGGTTCGCATTCATCTCGTTATTTACGCCTTTCCCAACATCACTCATAATAATCAAATATACCCATCAGACGTCCCCCGTCGCCGTTCTGCTGCACATTCCATAACCAGATTTTTTTTACGCAGCGACATGCCACGTCCCAGCTGCACCGCTCGCTTGCTCAAGACCTTGGCTGCAGCCATAGGTCACGAGAGCGCCCATATGGAACTGAAATGGATGCAGCAGGCCGTCGCGTCCGCGGACAGCGCGCGCAGCCCAGCAGTGCCAGATCTTTCTACCATGGTCGCACGACGCACGACAGGCGAGCCGCTGCAGTACATCCTCGGTACGCCGCCCCGAACCCTCTGATCGCAAGACCATTCACCGACCACGCTCGCCGCACGCCTGCCGTGGCCACCATCTTGTTTTGTCTTTTGTCTCTCGCACCCGTCTTCGAAATCCAAATTGCTCGACGTATCTAGGGACGCAGCCGTTCGGTCCTCTGCACCTGCGCTGCCGTCCGCCGGTCCTGATTCCGCGGCCAGAAACCGAAGACTGGGCGCTACGCCTCAGCGAGGCGGTCGCACCCTCGCCGTCGCAGCCCGTGCGCGCGCTCGACCTCTGCACGGGATCAGGCTGCATCCCGCTGCTGCTTTGCGCNCGCTGGGCCTCGGGCAGCGTCCGCGCCGTCGCGGTCGACCACTCACAGGCCGCACTGCAGCTCGCCTCTGACAACGCAGAAGCGTGCGGCGTGCCCGTGCGGCTTCTCGAAGGCTCAAACGAAGACGAAGACAAAGACGCAAACGTAGACGAAGCGCGGGGCGGAAACGGAAACGACGGCGAGAATACGAACACGCTCACGCTCCTCCACGCAGACGTGCTCGACCCCGGGCGCCTCCTCGCAAAGCTGCCGTTCCGCCGCTTCGACATCGTNACCGCGAACCCGCCGTACATCACGCGCGCCGCATACGCCGCGCTGCCCCCGTCCGTGCGGGACTTCGAGGACCGCACCGCGCTGCTCGGCGACC
>SEOQ01000702.1:0-15198 GCA_004679275.1 Dentipellis fragilis
CTTGCTCTCTGCCCGCTCTCCGAGTCGTCGCGCGCCGCCCTCGTCACTGTCCCCGCCGCGCTTGCGTCACGATCCACGCCACGCCGCCGCCGCCTTGCTCCATATGGGATACTTTGCGACCACGCGACTCGGTGTGTCCACAATCCCCCGATGCTCGCACTACCTCCGCACTGACCAGCTCTTTATTCGACTACCCCATTCAGCACGACAGAGACAACGAATCAGTTGGCGCATAGGATGCGCAGACACACAGGACGTGCAAGACATGCAGGACGCGCAAAACGCGCAGGACGCGTGAGGTGCGAAGACGCGTTTGACACGTCGCGCGCTCGCTCTCCGCCCGCACTCGTCGCCTGCTGCCCTCATCGCTACCGCTGCGGCGCAAGTGCGGCGCGATCTCCACCCCGCCTGACATCGCGCTTTCCCCGTGTCAAACCGCTCCGCATCCAGCTGCCCCACTCAGCACGACGACGACGACGACGACGAAGATACGGCCGCAGGTCGTGGAGAACGCACGGGCCGCGGAGGACGCATACGACGCTCAGGACGCGCGTACGACGCGTATGGCGCACATGACGCACCACCCTCACTCTCCGCGTGCATCCATCGCCTGCTACCCCTGTCGCTGAACACGCCACCCCGGTGACGAAATTGGCCCGGCCAGCGCAGCAGGCGCCCCCAATACCAGGGAAGTTCCAGGACCGCTGGAGCATATCGAGGACGCCGTGACGCTGCGCCTGGGTGGCTGCCCCATCTCGTCGCCAGAAAAGTAGCGCGCTTTGGGCCTGTATGCGGCGCCTTGAAACGACTCAAACCGGTGTGTCTCGTTCCAGTCACCTGCCGCTTCCCCCGACGCTTCCCCTGCCGCTGTTGCGCAGAGACCCCCCCTCCCCGCCATCATTCAGGAGCGGCCCCATATGGGATGTTTCGAAACGAATCGACTCAGTGTCGTCCACACTAAGTGCTCCCCGACTTCACGCTTCCTCCGCACTGACTCGTTCTAGACTAGCTCTGCATCCACCCGCTCGGCATGCTAACGACGACGAAGTGTGCTGGACATGGAGGACGCGTAAGACCGCGCAGGATGCATAGGGTGCACGGGATGCATAGAACGCGCACGACGTGCACAATGCACCGTTCTCGTTCTCCCTCGGTTGGATCAACATCAGGCTGCCCACACACCTCCAACGTGCATGTGTGCCCTGCTTATGTGTCTTTCTGGGATCACCCCGAAGATATAAAGTTTTGAGTTATAGTGAATTACATCATGTAGAAATACAGGAAATAAAAGTATCGTCAAAATATTGGATAAGAAGTTAAGAGTAGAGTGAGCATTCAGTCAAAACAAGAAGCCTACATGCCAGGGGGGGTTTTGAGGAAGATGAGCTCTACTATCGGCTTTTTGCTATGTCAAGTACAACGGGCAAAGCGGAGCTGTACATGACGGAGGAAGCGGGATAGAGAAACGAGATGCGACGTCAAGGTGGACGCACCGAGTTTCGCGCGTGGATAACCTAAGGCGCGATCTTGGCGCAAGGGCGGCAAGACATCGCGTTTGTGCACTCTATCTTTATCATGCCCATGCCAAGTGAAGTGCCGTGCGCGCGCGCGAACAGCAGGTATAATGGGAGCCAGGGTGTTGTCGCTGATATGGCTGGCATTGTGTCATCATGTCGCGCCCCAGTGTTCGGCACGTTCAGCACATCCAGAGAATCCTGTTTGTCGTCGCCGTACACGAGTGAGTGACGTGGTTGGATGGGGGCGACAGGTGACTGGGACAGTGTCCTGCACATCCTGCACATCCTGCACATCCTACGCTTCCTGCACGTCCTGCGTGCTGTATCCTCGTCATCGTGCTGAGTGGGGCTGGTGAAAGCGGAGCCAGTCGGGGCGAAGGGTACGTAAAATCGAGACATGTGGACGCGCTGAGCCGCACAATCCTCCTGAAGCTACCTATGTACGGTCGGTACAGGAGGCTGGGCTTTGCCACGCGCGATGCCGGCGGGGACAGCGACGGGGACAGCAGGCGACGACAGAGCTATAGGAGCACGGGCGGCGCGTCGTGCGTGTCGTGCATGTCGTGCGTGTCGTGCATGTTGTGCGTGTCGTGCGTGTCGTGCGTGTCGTGCGCATCCTGCACGTCCTGCGCGTCGTACGCATCCTCCACGACTCTACGCGTCCCCCATGCCCTGCGGTCGTATCTTCGTCATCGTCGTCGTGAGTAGGGCAGTTGGATGCGGAGTAGTTCGACACGGGGAAAGCCCGACGTTAGGGCGTGGGGACACACCAAACGATATCCTGAAGTGTCCCATATGACGCAGGATGGCGGCGCTAATAGCACCGGCAGGGTGGATATCGCGGCGTAAGTGCGGCAGCGATAGCGATGAGGGTAGCAGTGCGACGAGGGCGGGCGGAGAACGAACGCGACGCGTCATGCGCGTCTTGCGCGTCTTCGCATCTCACTACCTTGTGCGTCTTGCGCGTCCTATGCGTCCTGCGCACCCTACGCGCCGACTTATTTGCTGTCTTTGTCGTGTTGAATGGGGTGGTTGGGTAGAGAGCTAGTCAGTGCGGAGGTAGCGCGACATCGAGCATGGCGGAGGCGGCACCGATGGCGGTGGCGTGGCGTGGATCGTGGCGCAAGCGCGGCGGGGACAGTGACGAGGGCGGTGCGCGACGACTCGGAGAGCGGGCAGAGAGCAAGAGCGGCGGGTGCGCGCACGCAGGCGGGTCGGCGCCACGTGTCCCGCCACTGGGGGCGTCATTGGGACTCATTGGGACCGCCAGTGGGGCCCAAAAGCGGACGGGTCTGGAGAAATTTGTGTGTGCCGGAGAAGTTTGTGTGTGTGCCGTGTAGAATTTGTGTGTGGATGCGGCCGGTTCGGGAAGTTTCCGTGGCGGAAGCCGAAATTTGAGTGTGTGTCATCCGGACTAATTTACGTGTGTGGATGATTAAAGCATCAAAAAAACCGCCATACTCAAGGCCATTCTCCGTCGCTGTCCGCAGACGCAGCTAGAAGCTGGAGACAAGTATCTAGATGATGCACTCGACCTCGTCGAGAAGTATCAGCACATTCTCTCCCCGAGTCAGTTGAAGGAGATCGGGTCGCACTGGAAGACGTGAGCATTCTGAGCGGTGTCATACTAAAACGACGCTCATCGTGTTTGCAGGACGGCGAGAAACAGGCCAGTACATCCTCAGGGCATCAGGGAGGCTGTGAGAACCGCGCGGCATTTCGAGCAAAGGGCGAAAATGACCTTCGAACTCGCAAAGGTCGGTACTTCTCTTCATCCCCTCGACTTCGCTGTTATAATAGTGTGCCTCGCTTAATTACTCTTTATCCAGGGTTTTACTGCTGCTGCACGAGCTGCGATCGTATTTGCCAACTGTGTTGCAGACAATGTCGTGCAACTCACAGGTTCGTCCAAGTAGTCTAAACTTGCCTTCGCAGCGGTCCTTACTTGAATGAATTGTAGAAAAAGCAATCGCCCCGCCTGGACTCAGTGACTCTTTGCGAAGCGAGATTCATACGGCAGTAGTCAACGTGACACTTGAAGCCGCTCAACTATATGCCATTGGTAAGTCTCATGCGCCTCTGCTACTCCTAACTGTGACTCATACTATTCTCAGAACATGGAGACCACTCGCTCACGAGCTCGAATAGTATCGCGACGGCCGTCCAATGGGCCAACGAGTACATGGATGAGCATGGGTTGACTGAAGTGAACAACCTCTCTACTTCTGGGTGGAAAGACGATTAATCGCGCCAGGATCGCGCCAGTCGTGTGCTTCCTACAGACCTATGCATTTCTTGTAACGGACGTATTCGATCTAGCTTGACGCTCGGGATCGTCTCCGCTCACTATACAGTATGACAACGTTGTCTAAGTGTCCACTGGAGCGAAGCAAATTAAAAAGCCTGTAGTGGCGGGCCTTGCGTGAAACGTTGATACATGCATGCGCAGGTAGGACCGCAGCACTGGCGCGGGTGCCGAAGAGCGATACGCTCGCACTCCTTCAAGGCATCCAGTATTGACTATCCTTTGCATCGTATCAGTGCCGAGGTGAGGCGAGGTAGCCATGAGGCGTTCGCGGAGGTTTTTGCTTTTGCTTAGAACAAGCTTGAATGAAACGACGAGTGATCGCTGCCTATTGGAAGGCTTATTTTAGCGTCCGCTTTGGTTCCGCTGAAGTGTCGATCGAGTTGTATCAGCGGCGCTGTGACTCGACCTGCAGGATCCAGAAGAACGAAAGAATGCTGGTATAATATATCATTGTGGTATCGAAAGTGCTATCTGTGCGATATGATAAATATATGGTGATATGATTCCAGAAAGATGCGTAGAAAAAAGAAAGAAAAAGGTGGAAAAAGAGCGAAAACACGCAAAGCAAAGCATAGCAACGCGTTCAGATATCATCATAGAAAGCATACCATGCGCATATCGAAACAAACCCCAGCCGACGCCGGACCCAGATCACTTCTTCACACCCGCCGCACGCAGCTGCGCCCTGAGGTTCCCGTTCTCGGTCTGGATGGTGTTGAGCTCCTCCAGGAGGGTGATGCGTTGCATCTGCTCGTTCATCTGCATCGAGGCAATCTCCTCCTTGTTCTTTTCGAGTGCCGCGCGTGCCTCCGCGAGCTGGGCCTCGATCTGCCGTCGTGCACCCTCGCTCGACGTGCTGGACGCCGCGTGCTCCTCCGCGAGCGTTAGTGTACGAGCACTCAGCGCGGTGTTCGCGTCCGTCAGCTGTCGGCATGTCTCCGCTTGCTCGGCTGCCTGAGTTTCTAGGTCACGCTTCTCTGCCTCGAGGCGTTCGACAGTCTCCTGCAGCTCTTGGACCTCGTTTTGCCTACGCAGCAATCAGCCTTGGATTCATATCCGCTTAGACGGTGAAAAACACATACAGTACTGCCTGGCGCTCCGTCATCGTCAGATGCCTGTCCTCGAGCGTCTTCACCTGCCTCTGATAGGTTTCAAGAGCAGAGTTGGCTTCCTGCGCGAGCTTCTGGGCGCGCTCCGCGTTCTTCTTCAGCAAGTCGTGAGCCTGTGCGAAGCGGATGAGGCGCTCAATCAGCGCACGATCGTCCGCGATGAGTGCCCGCACGCGCGTGGCAAACGCCTCGACCGAGAACGTGCCGACACCTTTGCCATCCTTCTCTTTCTCCTTCTCCTTCTCGCCCGAATAGAGCGTCTTGAGCGACCGCACGTCCATGTCCGAGATCGACGATGGTGCGGCCTTAGGGCTGCCTGGCCCTGCGGTGGGCGATCCTGACGCCGTACGGAACGCGCGTGCACCACCCGTTCGGGACGCCAGGGCGCGGGCCTCTGGCGAGGGAAGGGTTGCCCAGACTGGCTGAAGGAGCGCGACAATCGAGCCTGCGTCTGCCGCGAAGTTGATCGGCGCGGATGGAATGCGCTCCGCGAAGGAGTCGCTGGGTCGTTCCTAGAAGCGCGTCAGGGCTGCATTGGACGGCAGCGAGAGGGCAGAAGGGACTGAGTACCTTGAGCTGCTTCTCGAGCGATGCGACCCTTGCACGCGCATCGTCCAGCTGCGAGGTCACGACCTGACGCTTCTCCATCTCCAGTGCGAGCTGCTCTTCGATCTCCTGCCGGACCTTCGTGCTCCCGCCTCCGCTCTCCAGATGTTTCCCCAAAGCATCCACCAGAACGGCCAGAGTGGTGTCTCTTGAGTACAGCGGTATGTCGTGCTGTTGAACAAGCGCCCGGAGTCCCTCGCGCGCATTGTCAATTTCGTCTTTGCACTTCTCCTCTATACTGTCCTTTTCGTGTATCCATTCGTCCCTCTGTTGCTGCCAGAGCGCCTTCTCCCTCTCCCATGCTTGCCTCTCGTCATCCCATCGCGCCCTCTCGGCTGCGAATTCCTCCCGTAGCCGGTCGGTGTCCGCACGCCCCGAAGCCTCGGCCCTTAGCAACCTATCCTGCAGGTCGACACTTTCCCCGCTCTTTTCCTCCAGCACCTCTAGCCGCCTCTCCAGAATCTCCACCTGTCGCCCTCTCTCCTCCAGCACCCGCCGTTCGTCTTCCCATGCGTCCCTCTCTTGATGATACCTCATCAAATCGTCCTCCAACTCCCTCACCCGTCCCGCCATCTCCCCGCCCCCTCTCGCCCGCTCCTCCAATTCCCCCCTTTCCTCCTTCAGCAACGCAACTTCCCCTTCCCGCGTCTCCATCTCCTCACTCAACAACCGCAGCCTCTCTTCCAACGCCAGCACCTCCGCCAGTGGTCGGCGGCTGCCGTGGACGTCGCGGTACAATCGCGCCTTCGTGCCCTGCGAACAGATGCGCGCCGTCAAAGCGCGCCTTGGACGAGATCGACGCGCTCGTGACAGACGACACCGGGCTGAGCTGCGTGCTCCTACTCGGCGTGCTGTACCCAGAAGCGGTCTCCGCGCCAGCGCCATTTCCGTTGTTCGTAGCGGTCTTGCGCTCCAGCTCGCGGACGGAGAAGCCGAGTACCGCCGCGCGGTGCTCGAGGAGTCGCCGGTACACGTCATTTGTACGCTCGAGGACACGCCAGAGCTCGCGTTGCGCGGTTTCGACCTTCTTGTTCGCGGTGTCGACCTGTTCCGAGGACTGCTTCGACACGCGCTTGTGTGCGACGTTGACCTTCGCGAGGTTGATGGCTGCGTCACGGATTTTGGTTTCGAGTGCTAGCTTTTTACGCATTGCTTCGAGGCGGGAGGAGAGGACTTGGTGTTCCTACAAAGGACGTCAAAAGAATTAGTGAAGTAATCCTTCATGGGACAGAAAATGTAAGGGCGCGAGTTGAGCATGTGCAAGGAGTTAGCGTGGGCTCTCATCTGAAACAGCGTCAAATCCCGCATAGAAACATGAGTGGAGCTGTGTTGAACAGATGCAGCGCTGTAGCAAGCAGATGGTATAGGGTTCCCCAATCATGCATCAAGATGACGCCCACATCCTCGGGACGTCGCGAGAGGCAAACGGAAACATACCTTCTTCAGTTCCTCGACCTCCTCCGCGTTCAGGATATCGTATCCACGACTCTCCACCACCGCCTCCGACGAGAGCAAGCTGATGAGAAGCTCGTCGCGCGTGTTCATGAATCCCGACGCCCGCTTCCACTCGCCTCCGTTCCCGTTTTCGCTCAGCGGGGCCGACTTCCGGATAGACAGACTCGCGAGGCCAGAGCGTGGAGAAGAGGGGACCTGCGACTGGAGGCGACATGGCGCGAGCTGCGACAGAGCCTGGCACGGGTCGCCGTGGAATGCCAGAAGATCCATTCGTCGCGGGTCTGCCGTTCTCAGGCGTCGGTGGGCGCGACCGCTGTTTATCCTTGCGAATCTTGAGGCCCGGTGTTGACGGCGAAGGTATCCCGTCTAGCGAAAAGACATCTTTCGAAGGCGATGTCGAGGGCGAACCTGCTGGTGACTTGTTGCCGAGGCTCAGCGGTGTGACGGCGGGTAATGGTACTGCAGATGCTGGTGGTGGGGTGCCCGACCCTCCACCCAGAAAGCGCCGCATGCCGTTCATTGTGGATTATCTTCTGCCTGCGAGCGTGCGGCTGGGAGTTCAGAGAGGGTATGTAGTGGAGGAGGAGGCTTGAGGAAATGTAAGGCGGGAAAGGCTTGGATTGTTACGTTTCGGCAAGGCGTGTGCCGACACCTTCCTAATCCGTCTTCGTCCGGCCGAACAAGCGACGGAACCAGATTTCTCACCATTACTTATTTAATCCATCGTGGAAAACGCCAATACCTGCTCTTCATGCTGGTCTGATTCAACGACTTGACAATAACAGTATCCATTCAACTCAGAGCTCGACAGCACACTTCAAAGCAATCTCGTCGTCGCACGTCATTCAAAGATTCCACATTGATGTCGTTCACTACCTCAACTGTTCGTTGTAACCTCACATTAGAGAACTTCACTCAAAAGCAGAGGTAGCAACCTTCGTTATGGGTCACAAGGACAGACGACCCTGACCGTGTCACGCTGCAACGTCGCCACGGTATTGAAGACACTTTGCTGGACAGAGCTGTCATACAGCGGAATCCTGGTGAGTCCATTCAAGATGCACGTACAGATATCATTGCTCAAATGACAATGCAACATATAGCCTTTGGATATCAACGCCCATGGTAGGTATTCTTTGGCTTGAAAAGCACTGGTGGGCGGTAGCTCATAGCATTTAGACGTCGCTCCTTCCGCTGCTCAACGAGGATTGCCTCGCCCTTACTCTCTCAGAGCTCGACAAGTCAGCCCTCATCTCTCTCGCAGGCACCTCTCGTACCTTTAATAGCTACATGCAACCATCCCTTGTACGTGCTGCAAAGCTTGTGACTTCCAATTCTGCACAGATCGAGGCCTTCTGCTAGCTCGTAATCAGACACAACGTCGCTCCCGCCATCGCGGTCTTACTATCCTCCATCGTACTATCAATTCCACTGGGCCGATCCATGCCATTCTACCCGCGCTTGCTGGGGTTCTCAGGAACGCCACGTCTCTGACATCGTTGTGCATTCCCATATGGGCGGACGATCTTCTCAACATGTGCCCCGAGCTTGTGGCATATACACCACCCTCCTGGCGTCTGGACCTTGGCGGTCTTTACCGCCCGACATCCTCCTGGCTCACCGAGCGTCCTCTCAAGGGATTACACACACTCAGTCTCAACTTCAGCTTCACCAAGCGCATCACGCTCCAAGTCCTTGAGCCATCAGCTCGCTCCTCGTTCGCCTTTCACTCAGCGGCAAAGGCGAACACCTGCAGATCCAAGCTCCGGCACCCAATGAGCATGACTCTCTGCAGTTCCCGCAGTTACGCTCGCTCGCTCTGGCCGAGGTGGCCACAAGCCTGTCCACGATCTCGCACTACTTTCCGAATGTGCGATTTGTGAGCACGCAATGTTCGCAGCTACTACCTCCCTCCGATTCAGAGATGGGCATGCAGCTACCGAAGCTGCTCGGCGTAAATGGCACCATGGACGGTATACTGCAGCTCATTACTCAGCCGGGCGTGCGTCTTGTGCGTGGACATGTCGACCGTGTCCGTACAGACATTTCTCCGCGGTGTAGAGAAGCTCAGAACTTAGAAGGGAGCTGGAGTGAAACTGTTCGTCGTTATCAACTGGCAACGTCGGAGGTATAATAGACGGAAGAGGTAGACGCATAAGATATGAGAAGAGGACGTACTACCATCTAACATTTTTCTGTTGTCTAATTCGAAAGACTCACTCAGAGTCACCGTCAACATGCCTCAGTAACGTCCCACTCGAGACCAACTTCGAGGATATAGGGCCTCAACCGACGTGAAAGGGAACATCGTGCTCGATGATGGTCTGAGTCATCTGACAACACTTATCACGCTTCCGGAGAACCTCAGTATCATCCACATTCCAGACCGAGACCGAGAACACGATTCTCACCAACAGGATACCTGAGCTGCGGGTGGCGGATGCAAAGAAGTCATATGATGTGTCTGGCCAAGTCGCGTTTCATCCTACGGTGCATAGTACTTAGATTTTGAGTAGTGATAGCTGAATGTGCTGCTATATGCCTTGCTTTCACGGTTTTCCTATGATTATCCTTTCGATGCGTCTCTGGAATTGTATCGCTATAAACTCACCAGAGTACAGAGAGTACCTTCTATCTTGCCAACGTTCTAGGCTCTTTCTTCCGGGACAGCGCCATCCCGGGAGCTAATTTCCGTGACTCCTTGAGCGCGCTCGGGTACTATCAAGAGCTTATCTATTTCCCCGTGAGGCGGAGCTACACACCATGTGTACTCATCTGAGTCGACCAAGGCGCCGAAGAACTCGGGGATGCATTGCGGGCCTGGCGCACGAATACGAGCAATTGGTTCCGCTTCCCACCAGACGTCTGCGAGTGATCATGGGTCCCAGGGCAGGGTAATGCTCCGCTATCGGCCCAGGAAATTGGAAGCGCTGTTCGTCCACGTTCCCCGGAGGATGATTCTGGGCTGACTCAAGGCGTCATTGCATCGATCCTCGCACCATTTTCCAAGTCCGCACTCGGAAGGCAGACAGGTGCAAACCTCCTCGTGGCAACTTGTGGGACTAGCACGATAAGATGTTATCGCGCTTTCCTACAATGGATACTGCACACGATTCCCGGAAATCAGGCAATGCACAAACAGGTACAGAGGAGATGGGGGTGTAAGTACAGCATACGAACCGATCCACCAAACAATTCTACAGAAGCGCTACATTATATCCCAACGCCATGGCGGCCATGACTATGGCGCCGGGGTGAAGGCAGAATGCTCCCCCAAAGTAATATCTAGCAACTTGTCTATAAAATTCGTGTGCTGCGGTGCAATAGATGGCTGGAAAAGACGTACCAATTCATGGCTCTGAGCTTGAAGATGCCCACTGCTCTTGGACCACAGCCGTCATGTTGGCGAGGCTCGCATACGACGGGCTGGCTGGAACTGCTAGGATGTTAATATGACGAGCACAACTATGAGACGACACTGACACAGCTCAGACGGCTCAGAGATTGAGTTTATGACCCCTTGCTTAACCTTCTCGTACACTGCTTTTTTATCTGCTTCAGTGAGCAACGACATGAAATCTTCTTTCGCTATAACCTGTTTAGCTACACAATCCGGAATTTAGAAAATTAGCCTAACCTTCAAGCTCTTTCACAGCCTTGGCGGCCATGGCCTTGGCGAATGTTATATGCCTTCTCCACTGATTGGAAAGACTCTGAGAGAGACGTGATCAACTATGCCTGTGTTAATATTCTTGCCTATTCACCGTACCTCAGTTATGACCCATGCCGCCTTGGCTTGCTTCTTGAATTTGTGGGCCGTGGCAACGTTCTGTCGTATACCCTGGGCACTTTCGAAATCGTGGCGTGCCTTTTCGGCGCTGCTCAGAGTAATGTCAAAGGGTTTTGCCGTTCGATGGTAGATAACTTGTACGCACCTCTCGTAACTTAAGAGAATCTGTCTCTGGAACGGCTCAGGCAGGAAGTCCTTCTCCTCGAATGACAGATCAAGAGAGCGCCTCATGTATATGTCGCCCCGCTTCACTTGAACCTTGGGGATATGTCGAGTTGCAGCCTTGATGATTGACTCTGCGATGGCCTCTCCAAGATGAAGAGTACCCTTGGCAGCGACTGCTTCAAGTCCGGTAACTGGCATGCTGATGATGAAGCGAGTCGCTCGACCAAGTCCAGAATATGGGCAGAAGGACGGAGGCTCGGAGAAGGAGCGACGATGACATTTATGCCAGGAAGCAGGCTGGGAGAGAATCGCATATCGCTCACATGTCGAGTTGGAACGTCGTTAGTGAGGATCTGGAGCTCGACCGAAGTCCTGGCCAGCGCTTCCAGCCTGTCCCACTCCCACGCTCCGGCTCCGGGTCTTCTGATCCATCACACGCGCAAGCCGCGAGGTGGACAGGGTCACAGGGATGCTGTACCCGCCGGTCAGTCGTACACCATCCCAATTGAACTCCCTCGCAGTTCTCTGCCAGTCCTCCAACAGTCTCTTCTCACTTTCCCGCCAGTTCTTTGCTTGTTCTTTGCATATCCGTTCTTTTCTTACAAATGGGCCGTCGTAACGCCACTGTGCGCAGTGCCAAACAAGCCGAGGAAGCTGCTCGTAGGCAAGCTGCGAGGGACCGAGTCTTCGGTCCACCCACCGAAGAGATGATACGGTTCCGCAAGGATCCTGGAATAATCGTGTTCGATGAGGTATGGTGGAGAGATCATTACTACTGGTTATTGGAGTCAGGTTATATGCTTCGCTCCCGATACCATCCAGACTGGACAAGTCCATGGCCGGAAGGTGACCCAGACTGGTCGACATATGAAGAAGCGCAACGGCCTCCGGTATGTTATGCTCGGAATTGTGTTGTTCGCTCTCCGATGACCACCTCTGCAGCGACTGGACATCATGGATGCTACAAGGACTGCGGACGGCGCATATGTTGTGCTGAAGAGAATTAGGGTCGAGCCTTATGGGAGTCGCGAGCTAGAGATCACGCAGTACTTGTCGTCGGAGCCTCTCGCATCGGATCCACGCAATCACTCAGTCCGACTCCTCGAAACGCTGCAGGCGCCCAAGGATCCGGCACTGCATATCTTGGTCTTGCCTCTCCTCAGGCCGTTCGACGACCCCGAGTTCGAGACTTTCGGCGAAATCATTGCATTTTTCAGCCAGATGTTCGAGGTATTGTTGAACTTCATACGACTTGTCTCCGTCGACTACTCACGAACTATCCTATATTCTCAGGGCCTGCAGTTCTTACACGAGCATGGGGTCGCTCATCGGTATTATTGACTGCCTCATGTATTCTCTAACGACTTCGCTGACTTCACGAGTATCAGGGACTGCACCCGATTGAACATCATGATGAACGCAGACAACCTGTATCTTGATCAGTGGCATCCGTGGAAGCCCGACAGGCGCCGAGACTGGCAAGCAAAGCGGAGCATCTGACTCGGACTCAGAGTCCTGTGAAGTACTATTTCATCGACTACGGCTTGTCTACACAACACAAACCAGGAGAAATACCACTGGAATTCCCTGTTCACGGTGCCGACAAAACCGTCCCCGAAAATCAAGATCAGTCAAACAACTTTGAGAGCCGCTGCAATCCGTTCCCTACGGACATCTACACTCTGGGCAATCTGATTCGCCGATACTTCATGAAGGTGCGTATCTTGCAATAAAATCTCATGACACGGCTTGACGCAGCCCTCAGAAATATTATGGCTTCGGCTTCATGGATACGCTTGTGGTGGATATGGTGGAGAATGACCCCTCGAAGCGTCCGCAAATCGACGAGGTCGTCGATCGCTTCGCAAAGATCAGAGACTCGTTTCCTATCTGGCGACTTCGGAACCGGCCTATCCCGAGAAAGGAGTTCATGGTTGTCACTCTATGGAAGGAGTCTGCGCATCTGGCTCGCACCATCCTTCTCCTAATCGATCATAAATCAGCCATACCTGACTTACCATAACCTATATCTTATGCAGGCAACTCCAGTGGTCACTTCGAACTCATTGCCGTACGGCATTCGGCGTCGTTTAAACGATTAGTTATCTTCTATCCTGCTTTGACATTGCTGTCGTTTCGTTTACTAGTTGTGCTACGTTCTTCCTGGTTTGTTCACCTGTGCGCGGTCGACGTATCTAATATCTACTGAGTCTTTGTCAGCCCTGCAGCGCATGCATCATGAAAGACGGGTGCTCGAAAGGTGCCGCGATGATACGAATCCGCTTGGGGCGGCTTTGCTCTCTCTCCTTTCCGCTCTCCTCTTATCTCCCTGATCGATATGCTGAGCCCAGGCCATCGATCTCTCGTCGTTCGTCAGTCTATAATCTGTTGGTAACGTTGTCAACCTCATGATTGTGTTCAAGTCTTACATTGCTCGGGTTCCGGAGGATCCTCGATATAGCACCCAGACGTCGTCACAATTACATTGGTACTGACTTCTCGTGGACGCAAATGAGGCCTTCATCAAGCATCAATGCCGCAAAGACGTATTGAACGCTCATTCAATTGGGCGTACATCTTGTGCGTCTCACCAAACACATCTCCCTGGACGATTTACCCTCTTCGCGACACTTGACAACCAAATTCAAATACGCAACACAACACTCCCCGCGAGCTCATCACCACTCGAAAAGCCGCGCCCGGGCCTGAATTTGAACGGTTGATGTCTCATACCTGTCATACGTGGTGCATGCGGGAGCTTCGTAGAACCTTCATTGACAATGCCCGTAGCAACTACTGTATCGCTATCATACGTGAAGGGGTTGAACCACTGTGTCACCGCGGTCCTGGTCTGAGCGATCTGGAGTCCAGGTCCTAGAATAAAATATATATTTAAAGCGACAGGTGTTTGGGTATTAGTCTGCAGTCAACTCGAAGTTGAATATATCCAGTCGAAAAACATACCTCCAGGTGTTATTCTCAGGACCGAGACTAGCTTTGCCGATGCTGAAAGGTCGGAAGGAAAAGCGAGAGCTCCACGAGTTACCTTGCTTGTCAAGGTTTCTCGCACCCTTGGAATTGCGCGCCGCGCCGTCCTCCCAAGCATACAAGTACAAATAGTCACGTCACATGCGTCACGTCACGTACTGCTGGAAACTGCCGCTATACCGTCAATGAGTTACTCGTACTCGAGTCGTTCTCATCCAGGTACATGCATGAATCACCTTCCTTGCCAATGTCTCTCGCACCCCCCCTGAATGAAGCCTCCATCAACCTTCTGAGTTTCATGGTACAAACAGTCACCGTCACGCTACGTCACGTCATACTTCCCTGAGAGCTCGGGGCAGCCTATGTTCAGCCTCACTGCTTTAATGTGTATTCTCATTCAGAAACTGTGTCCTCACCAATAGACAATGCAAGTGACAGTTCTACGCAACAATCTCGGAGTCGTGTTGTCACAGCATCAATACGACGAGGCACCGCGCGCCACTGCCATTGCCTGTCGCCGTTCCACATGCAACAGGATACCGTTGCAACGTCGTGCACCCGCTCTTCAGTGCTTCAATGCTTCAGCACCTACCAAGGAAAAGTTGCTGCACATCGAAAGCGGTGCTGGATTTCACGGTGTCGACCGTGTTGTACTTTGAGATGAATATTTAAAATAGTGGGTACGTGTGATATCCGGGCCCAATTCTGTACACAGTCATTTACAGGACCATGCTTCTATTGGACACGTGCTTGAGCTGGCACCGCTGGACAAAGAGAAATATGCCGAGTGGGATGAGGGCGAGCGCAGGCATAGGAGCGGGGCACGGTTCAATGGGATGGCTTGCCAAGTGCGCCCATGAGGTACGGTGAGCTCATCTAGCAAACACGAAGGCAACAGGAGCGTGGTGAGTAGGAGCAAGAACACAAGCGTCATGTCACCCGGGAAGAGTGAGCGCGAGGTCCATGTGGGTTTGCAGCACAGCCGCCCACAATGCCATCTTCATACCTGTAGTGGTGACACCAGCAACAACATCCACACCCACATCACACAATCCAGCAGGGGCTTCCCTTTCGTGCGAGAGGTGCGGGTTCCACCACATCCCCACATCTGAAAAAATAAACCTTACTATAGAGCAGTTTATAGTTCATATAATCCTAATAGAAATAGGCCCTTCAGCTATGGCTGCTATAGAAGAAGGTACCCTGCTATAGAAGAAGGTCTCCTTCTATGTATATAGGTACCTTGCTATGTACAAAGGT
>SEOQ01000703.1:0-15151 GCA_004679275.1 Dentipellis fragilis
CTCGAAAACAGGCTCTACAGCCTCAAATAAAATCAGGAAAAATCCGGGAAAATTATGGGACGCACTATGAGAGATGCTGAACCACATACTGCGACAGAACGTTACTGATGATGTGATAGGAATTACTCTACTGTGCCCGACTCCGATGGACTTGGAGGGGGGGTGGAAGGTGGACTAGAAGGACTCCCTTTCTGAGAGTCCCGGTAATCTATCCGGGGTCCACTTTCCATCCTAGCCCTCTTCGAACTCGATTCCCCACTTCCTTCCTCACGCCTACCGTACCCCACCCTTCTCTTCAAACTCATCACCTTTGGAACTTCAGGAGATGCAGCAGCTCCAGTCCAAGCAAACGAGAAAAGAAAATCCTGTGATGTCCGTGAGCTTCCGTTCTCTCCATCATCAAAGAAATAAACTCACACATCATGGACACTTGAATCCATTAAAGCAACAGATCTCAACTTCGGCACCAGGTAATGGCACGACCCATTGGTAGATGGCACCACAGAGAATGCCACCTGAAGATGCACTACTTGTCCAACTCGGAAGATGCCGGACCTTATAGTATGGAAACTATGCTGGCCACGCCTGTACAGTGTTCGGGTAAGTTGATCAGCAAGTTACCTCCGTGCATGAATAACTCACCTTGCACCCCTCTTAGCGGAGAAGAACTGAACATCATTATCTTCAAGGCACACTCCTCTACCTTGAAAAGTCGATGCAAGGATATCTCTCAGATCAATGCTCGACGGGAAGGGGATCTGGACGCTCGGGTCTGCAATCTTCTTAGAAGTCACATAGCGCATTTTGAACGTCAAACAAGGATGTTGAAGTCGACGCTCAGGGTGCCACAGCTGCAAGTCGTGGTGCCGAGTACTAAACAAGGTATGTATGTTCCTTATTGCATGGATTGCATGCTCAAAGGCACCATAACCAAGTCCAGTGACCGTCACCGACTGCTCAGCAAAGTGGACCCTGTCTCTGGGCAACCTGTTCGATAAGGTAAGACGTTAGCGCTTACGACATGGAAGAAAGGCCCCTCACTGAGCACGATCAGTGATTGGAGGTAGACTATGCACAAGTAGTACATCCGGCACTTCCAGAACGGCCTCCTCAGGAGGAGAATTGTCTTTGGACCGTAACGCCAACGTCGTAGAATCTTCACCATCATCGAAGACAACAAAGTTGCCTCGAAGAAACTCTGACTATCGAAAGTAAGTCCATGCCTCAGCGACTACGAATGACAAGTCACTCACCGATGCACACGATTGCAACAAGTCACTTGGAGAGCGGTCGACAACACACTCTTCCAGAGCCAGATGAGTACGGGAGACAACCGATGGCTGAGTAAGGAACTGCTCGATGGAAGACATGGTGCAAGAGTTGGATGCAAGAGAAAGTGGGAGGTGAGAAGACAGTAGTAAGGCCGCACGCACACATATTCTCCTTACAATCTATATACTTCACTGAATTTTGGCAGTGCCGCCATTCTATTTTCAGCTGCAAAGTCACTCCTCTACACCGCAAACCCGTTTCCACGTTACACAGCAGCCAAGCCATCTCCCTTGCGTCATCCTATGGAGTTCTGACTACAGGACCTCGGCTACCGGAAGCACTTGTAACAAGGCTACCATTCAAACTCCATGAGCGCCATTCCAATGCTAAATTTGTATGTCTGCTCCTCAGCTTCTTCATTCTTGAAACATCTTCTGCATCGTGACACTCCAACAGTTCTCCAATGGAACTTCCTTCTGGGATGTCCGTCCACTGAATCTCGGATCTTGTTCCCTGCCGGAACCAATCTCNGCCTGTCAACGCTAATCTAGNTGCCTNAGTGTCTCCCACTTCTTTGTCACATTCTCAAATTCTCNCTTCTGCAGGCCAGGTCCATGGAGAAGGTTGCNAAGCTTTCCCCGCAAGGTATGTCCNTCTACCTCCCCACAACTACCCGCTGTCAATACAACTCTGACTTTTCACTTTCACATGCCGGCAGTCGGAATAAGTCTCNTCCAACTGCGGAATGACATCGAGGGTGAGCAACCAGTCTNTAGAACTGCATTCCGATCTACGGACTCATATCATTTACTCCAAAAAATACAGCATGATCTGTGTCTACATTCGAGACCCAGTAACCGAACTCCTTCTACGACTCCAGCACCCCATAGTAAGTGTTTTAGCATACTTCCTCTCATTCCTTTCACTCAGCCGAAGAACTTCCTGGTGAGGTCCTCACTGTATCCCATGTTCCAATGCTTGTTACTGTACATAGTGGCGTACACTGTTACCTTGATTATCCTCTCGAGGACAACGAAGACATTTTCAGTAGGCATTTCTTTGTCCTATTCTGCNCCTAATACTATGCTGATACTGACCGAAATTTCTCTCAGGCCTCTGACCTTGTCCTTTGTGATCGCAGTCGCATACATACATGCGGGGCCACCTACACGGTCGTCAATAACAACGCCGCCATGGTGGCATGCAGGAGTCCTCTCGACTGCGCTGAGATGATCGCCGGCAAATTCGAAGCTCTGTCAGGGGGCACTATGCGCCTAGGGTATGAACTGCATGCGTTTGTATGCAGCATGAATGGTAGTGCNNAAAGGTAAGGGTCCCACGCAGATCCCTCTACGTGTTATTCTTATGATGACTGCTTCAGCCTCAACCACACTGTCGCCATCCAATATTCGTGGCCACGGAAGAGATCAACCAGGGATCTACCTGGTTTCTCATCTCATCCTTACCTGCAGATGGACACAAAGATTCAGGAGTCCCTTCGCTCCTCTGTCGAAACTGTCCTAGATCGAGCGGACGACATCTTGCACTGGACAGGAGCGATCCGCAACTCGTTCACCCNTCTCAAGATCAACATCGACAGCATCCGAGACTTATCTCACCTCAAATTTCAGGACATAGTCAGAGGTCAGAATGCTGTCTCGTTCAGCCCTCGGTCTCTCTGGAATGAGCATCGAAAGGCAGGCGCTCGCTTCACCGCCTTACGCTCGCTTTATTGCATCATTGCATCCCTGGATCAAGCATCGAATGACATTGTCTGGTGTTTGGAGGAACTGGAGTATGGCATCCAGGAGATGCATCAAGATGCCACCGAGTTCACCATGCAGGGAACCTGGATAGCACTTCAACTCGGCATTCATTCTTTGAATAGGGGCTTCATGGGTTTGGTAACAGATTTCACGACGAGCGCGGAGGCCAGTCAGTGGATTGATGTGACTACCCATCCTTAGAAGTGTATTGTGAGTCATCAGATGTCTGTCCAGTCGGGAGAAACGGTCTAACGACTATTTCCTAGCATATGCGCCTGTCTATATACCACGATCTTAACTTCACCCCCACTTCACCTTTGTTTCCTAGTACATTTTGATGCCGTCTTCAATTTCATATTCATGACTCCAGTACATATCTTGAATACATGTCGAACGTCTTATGCCTGCTCATGGCCCTACCATTATAGAAAATGTCGAGAGTCTGTGATTGCTAGTTTTGTCTGAGGACGGTTTCGTTTCGTACTAATACATAAGCGCTGAGGCTGAGGCGCTCGTTCAACGGGCGCACGCAGCACTTCTCAGTACTCAGCAGTGCTCAGCGCCCAGCGTTTGACCAAGTGCTCAACGTCAAGCTTTATATCACAACAGTGTTCAACGTTTCAACGTTCAATGCTCAGCACTCCCGCCCACTTCATGCTATCTCCGCTCTCTCTTTCCCAGCTGGCATGCATAACCAACCTCACCATTGATGCTCCCTAAGCCTTCGATACCACTACATGCCGAACAATCTGCCAAGCAATCTGCAGGCCCCCCAAGGCTCAATTTGTTACATCGCACACAAGGAGACCATAAGGAACTTCAGGTATATCAACACCCTCTCGTCATGTCTTGTATCAATGCACTCATGGAAGGGGCAGTGACGGCGACCTATTAGAGTCGTTGTCTCCCCGCCCCATTGCGCTCCGAGCACCGTGCTTCGGACATAGCATATGACGAAGGTATCTCCTGTTGCCGTGTCTCTGGATTGGCCAGGCTGGGCAAAAGCTTAGGGCTCTCGAGCCAACTAGCGGTGCCTTGTGAAACCATCCGAGCGATGTATCAGGGATATTTTGCATCAAGCGATTATCTGCTCGCAGTGACCTCGCTTCATTCCAGATCTGCTATGCTTGCTTGGCAGAACTGGGGGATCCGTGCTCACCAATCAAACTGGGAAAAAATTTTGGGACCTGGTCAGGAAACGGGGTTTGAGGAAAGATGGTGCAGAGGTTTGATCTCGGTGAGTTAAAGGTTTGCATTGAAGAAAAACAGATCTCTAAGGCTGCATGTCATGTCCTGCTGTTGGTTTTAGTACATCCCAGCACTTCCCTCTGCATCGCACATTAACCCTTGCTCGTTCTTGTTCGCTCGCATTCCCTGTGTGCCCTCGTGTATCCTGCTCTCACCTGTCCACACATGTCTGTGCACAGTTCATACTGTGTTGGTGTCCCTGGACTCCCTTGGACCGAGCTATACCACTACTCTGTCATCTTTCGCGCACTCTCGCACCCATAGCACTCAACCTCCTCAGTCGTGCAGGATCCACGTGCTTCCATGTGACATTAGAATCCTATTAAGGAACGACCGTAGGATCTCGAATCTAAAGCATCCTCATGCCTTTCTTGAGTAAGCATGATGATGTGGCGAGGACAAAGGACAAAGGACAAAGGACAAAGAACTGGCAGTACTTGGTACTGTATAGGTGATTTGTCGGTGTCGGATACTTCTCTTTCTTGTACCCGTAGTCGAAGTCCACCCTTTGCCGTCGCCTCATCGCATCTACATTTCCTTTCCCATGCAGGGGAATTCACTCGATCCTTCTCATGGAGAGAGAGCTAATCATCCTTATGTCGAGCGCCATTACATTAGACGAAAGCAGAAGAAACCAGAAGACGCCTCAGGTGCCAAAAGCTTACTTCCAGACCCACGGCCCCGAGGACCAATGCTCAGACAGCAGGAACCCAAGCACACACCAGGTGCCGAAAGCGTACTTACAGACAAACACCGAAGAGAATCAACCCCTTCCGACGTGGACCGTGAAGACCACAGTACGGACGAGGAACTTGAACTAATTACAAATCAAAATAAGAAGGACCACGCTGGTGTGCCTCTTCGACAGCCGGTACGACCATTTTATTTGCCAATGAATATCTGAATTTAACAATACTTTAGTCGGAATTGCAAAATCCCTCCACAAACAATGCGGAGAACATCGCGCCTCCATCGTCCGCAAGCATGGTATGGTTTCACATCTCGAGTTCAGGTTTTGTATCTTCTGAGCGTGTTTGCAGCATAACCGGGAGTCCGAGTTCCCTATCGTACGGGGTACAGACCAAGCCACTGAACAATCCAATGTCGTAAGATTCCCATTTCAGCCCTGTAGAACGCAAGCTCATGTATGCGACTTCATGGCATGCCTTGAAGGTCATACAAGACACTTCTGGCTTCTGTCTCATCAGCGATGCTGAAGCTAAATATATATGGACAAACCAGGTACTCAATTTGCATCTGCGAACTCATACTTGCTCGACTATGTCATCCTGATCCATTCGCAGATCAAGTTTGCTGTAGAGGAAACCGAGGGTGACAATATGGTATGGAAATCCATATAAAGTTGTACGGCACCCTAAACTGTGCATTTGATGCCCAGGATATGACATCGAGAGTATGCCTGGTATACTCGCATATGATCCAGACCAGGAGGATCCCAAACAGATTCAAGTTTCTGAGGTATATCAAGAGCAGGTGCGTTTTATGAACGACGAAGTAAAGTATGTTGCGGCTTTCTCATGAGGCCTTATGGACAGGTGTCCCACTTCGCACTTTCCAGTCAGCGCATTCTAGACACAAATACCGCAGATTTGCCCGACTCGACTGCACAGCATCCCTCGTTCGAGTCTGCCTTACCAGGGCATGCTCCACCGCCAATGCTTATGCATGTCGCACAGCCATCTGTTCACTTCACTGAGGATCCGGGCAATGTAGCTGGCGCTGCCGGGAATCCCTGGTCCAGGTCCGAGTTGTCGGCTCATGATCTGGATACGTCGATGTCTATGGAGACCAGACAGTCATCCGTTCACTTCGTCGAGGATGCAGCGGACCTCTTCCAGGAAAATATGGTGCCTGATACTAATGAGTATGCTCAGTCTGGATCTCGTCCATCACTTCTCGAGCCTGACACCTTAATGTCTGTGAAAGCCATGCAGCTCTTCCCCCGCATCACGGAGACTACAGTGGTGTCCGTGCCTATAGAAGTCGAAGTGCCGCCTATTGGGTCCAACGGTCATATGACAGACACCTCACAGGCCAACTGGGTGGCTGACATCACCAAGAATCTTTGTTCTACCCTTCCCACGCGAGAGCCCGAGGTGCTGTTGCTGGCATCAAGACCACTTGCTGTTCAACCTCCGTCAACCCCTGCAGATCGATCTGGAGTCGCCTTTGGAGATGCTGTACCTGCTACCTCGAACCTGTTCCCCACACCTACAGTTGCAGGACCGTCAGAAATCCCTGCATCTCAGGGTTGCTCCTCGCTGCCGCCTCCTGATCAGCTGTTCACATCAGAAGCCACATGCATTCCTCAACCTGGTGACAGTCACTTCATCGATTCATCAGATCGGGGCGCCGCCCCGCAATGCAAATTCGAGGAAGAACGCGGACAATGCATTTATCACCCCTACTCGACGACCAACAGAACGCCGACACTGGGACACCCCACGTATATCAACCACCAACAGAGGCACGAGACTACTCCCGTTTCAATGCATGAGAGGTTGCGAGGCCACAGAGACACTATTCGCCATTACTCTGCTCCTTTGCAACGACACCATGCACTGCCTGAGGGTCTCCTCCCGCCGTCTCTTACATCGTCCGTGCCACAAGTTGAAGCTCCATCTTCTACAATAACAACTGTGGCAGCGGCAGCATCTTTAGAGGGTGATTCTCAGCCCCAGATGATGGACGTTGAAGTGTCGCCATCGAAACCGCATCTTCACCCTTCCATTTCAGCGGAGCATAAGCCTGTCCTACATGAGCAAACTCGAGCATCAGCCACAAGCTCATCAGCAATGTATCCGCCAGCTTCAATAATCGTTTCTAGGAAACAGCAATCAGCTACCGACTATCTTTCTGCTCATGCCCGGGAGGACCTCACGACTTCAGGCATGAGCAATGTCGCGCTACAGAGGCAACATCTTATACCTTCGTCTCCAGATGCCCACACGTCTCCGCTTATGGGTACCATAACGTCAAACCACGTGAATGTTCAACACCAGGCCCCTACTCATCCCATCAGGGATTCAGAATGCATGGAAAAAGCTGTAAGTTCTGTGATAACTATCTCCTATCGTATGAGCTCACGCCATTCCCTAAATTCCCTGCATCTGAAGCAAATGGATCGCTGCATACAGAAGACTTGTCCGACCAAGTAGGTTTCCACTAAGCTGACATATCTAGAAATAGGCTGATGTTCTATAATCCAAAGATGTCGAGACAGTTTACGCGACCCTCCCAGCGGCAGCATGATGAAGAAGAGGGAAATCTGCAGGTAAGAAAACAGGCAGTACAAGTTCCGCAGAATTAGCTCATGTGATGATTCAGGCTGCTTCTCAATGGCACCGCGCCGGACTGAGCGTCCTTCCTTCTGTCATCCAGGGCAGAGTTGATGGTCAACTTGGAATGACAGGTCAAGGCTCGGTAGTGAAGAGACTTACTCGGACTCTCATGACTTCATTCAAGTTTTCCAGACAAGAGCCGGAGCCGGAGATTTCTATGCACCATCGTCGGGAGTTGCAGCACCGTGATACGATGGCAGAGATTAGAGCTGAAGAAGGTCACTCATCTCACCCGGACCAGTGGTCGACTGACTGTCGGCCGCCTCTACACCAACTTCTGCAGTCTTCAACAACGCCGAGAACCACGTCGGATGTGGAGCATCCTCAAATCGGGTCTACGGCATGGGCCGGATCTCTAGAAACAGGGGAGGAGTCAGATGTTGAAATGAACATTGGGGTACGTTTTCGACCATTCGCATCCTCGACTCGGTGGCTCACTTAGATGTCAACTCATGCAATCACAGAGAATAAGTGCAAAGGACAAGGTAAATCGCAGTATTTTGTGTACGATTGACCCACTACATGTCAATCATAGGGCAAGGCCAGAGCAACTTCTCCTCAAGACTGGGAAACCACTGGTTCTCTCAAGGTAGATCTTCTTCGTATCTTTACCCACGTTAACTTACACAACCTGGCCGCAACGCGAACAGAAGTCTTCCACGCCAATTCGCCATCATCCCCATATCCATCCAGACAAGTGCGAGGATCGAGATAGGAGTGCATCCGAATCCATTCGTCGACATAAGGCTGAGCCCTCTGATCCTCGAGTTTTCGTATTCTGATGCTGCGAAATAGGTCTCAGCCGATAAGCAACATTTGACGGCCCGCACTGATTCTCGCTCTTCGTCTGTGTTCTCCCGTTGATGGAATCAGAGAAAGCAGCAGCAGGAGGATGGACCTCGTTCTAGAAGAGACAGAACGAGACCTGAGGTCTCTGTAGTAAGATTCATAACCATCTAAATCTTCGAGAAATTGCTGATGACCAAACAGGGAATCAATGATCAAAGATCTCCCCAGCAATCAAGATCGAAAGATCTTCCTAGAGGGGAGAACAACCTCGTCGATGCTACGCATGCAGGAGAGTACATCTCCCCGGATCAGCCGGCTATGGACTCCTCACAGGTCTGGAATGTTGGATTACTGGAGTTTATGCTGGTACTGATATTTCGCTGTGATGACATAGCCCGATCATGACATTCCGATGCCCTCTGTCCGTGATTTTGACGATGGAATCCACCGAAATGTATGGGTGCCGTTTATGCTGGTCAGCTTGTGTTTTACTGAATTTCAACTTAGGGTTCGCGCAAGGCTTGGATATATAATGCCGATGGTGGGTTAGATGAGAATTTTGATGACATAAACATGGCCGAAGATTACGATCGTTTTGACGGAGAACACGCCAGTGTCATGGACGTTGATTTACAAGAGGATGCAGGAAATGGGGAGGGGGACAATGGAGAACATCGTGATGAGGGCCGGGAAGACTGGTACGAAGATGAAGAAGGTGGGTACATGGGCGGCGGAGATGCATACGAGGGTGGAAGAGGATGGGGCAGAGGTGGACACGAGGGTGGGGAGGGTGGGGAAGGTTGGTGCGAGGACGATGGATATCAGGATGACGAAGACTGGGGAACAGGCAGTTATGAAGGCAGCGAAGCCGCATACGAGGGTGGCGAAGGCAAGTATGGAGAAGATGGATATGAGGATGGAGAAGGCTGGGATGAAGGTGAAGTGGGCGCGGGTTGGGAAGGCGCGTATGATGAAGATGGATATGGGAATGGAGAGAGCTGGGATGCTCAAGGCGGAGGCGGAAATGAGGGCATCGACGAGGGCTATGAGGGTGGAGGTGAAGGGGAGGACGACACTTTCAATGGACATGAAGTAAGTCATTCATTCTGCAGGTGACTAGGAGATTAAATATCCTCTTTGAAGGCAGATGGATCTGACAGCTCAGTCATGAGGCAGATGCAAAGGAACATGGTGATGATGGCCAAAGAAAATCAAAGGTTTTACCGGCACATGGACACAAGACTTACGCAAATGGAAAATGTCAGAAATCGACCTGCAGATGATGAGGATCGCCCAGGGATAGAGACTCAACATTACCACTGTCGGGACATCTATCGAGGATTAGCTAATGACAACGATAAGAAGCAGAAGAACGTTGAGGAGACAGGGGCTGTGAAATGCCAGGCGCCAAGTGTCCTGAAGTTCCAGGTATAGCTCTTTTTCTTCTCTTCCCTAGCTCTCCAGTTTTCTGATAGTCATTTAGAAAAGTGTCTGGCAGTACATGCACATGCTGATGGAGGGAGAGGATGAAGGCAACCCACGGACGGGACTTACGGATCCTGGGGATCCCGAAGTCGGGGCATACGATTTCGACAATGCCGATGCACCTTGTTGCACAGTCAACGATTTCTGTATCACTCTGCATGACACACCAAAATGTGGCTGGAACCGCTCCGCTGCTCTGATATTCACGGACTGGTATATCGCACACACACCCGCCAAATTCAAGAAGGCGACGCCGAAGGAAATTCAAGAAGCCTTCTTCACTCACATCACATCATTGAGGAGAAAATATGTGGATGAAACGAAGGAAGCCGAAGAGAAGGCACAAAGCGCGAAGAAGGCTTGCATCCACGAGAGGCAAAGGAATTCTGATTCAGCCATGAATCACTTTTAATTAGAGACACTTGCAGGAAATGTCGACCAGGTTTTTGGCATAAAGAGGAAATGAACTCTCACACTTTTGCTTGACGCGTCGTTTTCTCATGAGGCTCCAAGTTCAAATCCACCAACAGGCACATTTATTCAAAGTAGATGAAAATTCGAAGAAAATCACATGTTCTACATGTCACATGACACCGTGAGAATAAGCCTGGGATCCCGGGCTAGGACCCGGGATAATATAGGGGGAGGTCGGATACGGGTCCGCCGGTGGTCCCCCTCTGAGAGGGCGGAAGGTCAGATACGTCTTGGTGGCCGGTCCCCTGCTCGGAGATAGCCGGAGGCACCAGGTCGGGTACCTGATCCACCGACGGACGCGTCATCTCGACCGACCTCAGATACGCATCCACCGATGCGAGGCACCCATTGTCTCCTGTCCACATTCCTCTCGCGGCCGTCTGGCTCGACAATGAACCTCATGGCGGGGCCTGACACTGTCTCAGACAGTTTTGAACACTGGTATGTATCTTCCATTGTACTTTGAGCTGCAGATGTCCACATCAACGGATGAATATAAGGGCGGACGGGGATCGAGTCGATTGGGGTAGCCGTAGCACTATCGCTAAATTTTCCTGTTCAAATTTGCCCTCTTCCCTCACAATGACAAACTGCACCACCATGGCCATTGACCATGATCTCCCAGCTTCAGGCTTATCAGAATGGATAGGCAAGAACAAGACCTTCGAGAAGGTTCCTCAAGATGTTCAGTACGCTCTCATGAAGCGGCTGGATCTCTCAGCCGATGCAATCCATCTTCTACCAGCAAATTCTTTGCCCGTGCCGCAGCTGTTGGAATTTTCGGCGCCTCGTCTCGTGGATGGCTTACAGATTATATCGCCTGCTTCGTGCTTTACGGACCTCGAGATCAACACGACGGTGGTGTCCTTGCTCACATTCGACATTCCCTCGACGAGCTTCGTACAGAAACTTTGCGCTGCCGCCGGGCAAGCAATTTTAGATGGCAAGACGTCTCTCCGTGACTGGCGCAATTCGGATAGATATCTACCGCTTGAAGCAATCGAATTCTGGCAATGGCTTATGGACGTTATACATGCCCAGAAGGCTTGGAATCGAGCTCTTCGATGGTTAGATGACCAAGTCAAGCGAAATCCCACTCTGGAGGCACTCCAGGGCCGCGTCAAACAGATTCTCATCCGTGTGGCTTGGCGCAAGCCATTCTCGACCCTGGGAAACTTCGCAACATCAGTTTGGGGACTCTCTTGGTCGAAAGCCACCCCCGAAGCTGATTCCAAGGTTGAAGACTTGGCTCAAGGCAATCTTGCCTTCATCAAGAGCCCTCAAGTCCATGCCTGACTTACCCTGCACCCAACAAAACCTGATGAGCGATTCATATTCGTGTGGCATTATCGCTATCAACACTCTGAAGCACCATCTCTTTGGCGATCCACTTTGGTCTGAGTCGGAACGTGAATGCATACGAATCTGCGAGTTCCTCGACATCATGGAGTTCGTTTATCCAGTCGAGATGCAGGTAAGTAAAGAAATTCATAATTTGTGCTCTATTATAGTATCTCAATTAAGAACCTTGCTAGCAGGACCCATTGGATGAGCACATATTACCTGCATCGTCGATGCAATCAACACCGGCATGCTCTAAGTCCACCCCTGCATATCCTGCAATACCTGCTCCTCCCGAGACTCCTGCTGCTGTCACTATCCCTGCGTTATCTTCGAGTCCTACGATCCCTGCAATCCCCATGCACTCACCGCCGCCCGCCCGCCATCCAGATTGTCCAATGGTCAATCTCGTGGGCAGAAAGTGCAGCCGTAGCCCAGAAAACATGGCATGTCAGCTGCGCATGGGACCGCCTCCCAAGAAACGAGCCGTAGCGCCAGAATCAGCAATTGAAACAAGCATTGCAGCCAAACCCTCTGCATGCAATGACCTTCCGCTGGGCATGAGCTCCTCAGCAGTCAACAAACAAGCTCTGAACCAGAGCGTCAAGGACGGCACCTTCAAAGGGGATCCCAAACAGCTTCTCAAGTACAAGGCGACTCTGAACAAGATCGACCCGGGCCATGAGATTGACGAGAGTAATCCGCGACTCGCACGGACTATCCGACATCTCAAATGCAGCAAGTCGTTCCTTCAAGCCATGCCTTACGACACATATAACTATTCCAACCATGTATCCAAATGTCTCATTTCTGGCTCTCGCAAGCTGCTCGCTGCAGCAAATACTCCTACCCTGGATGTCGGCATGGGCTTCAAATTGGCTGAACAGCGCTCATCGTCCAAGAAGGCAGCCAAGGCAGTCAAGCTCTGGCCTTGTCCTGGAATCACTGAGAAGGACGATAGCAGAATCCCTCAGTACCTCTCGAGGACCACTGTTCATAGTGCGGGCAGCATCTCTCTGGACAAGGTGGCGAAGGATATGTTTGGCTCAGGCACTAAATTCTCCTCATTGAACAACAAGGAAAAGCGTGCCGTTCGGGATCGCCAACAGCACACGCATTCATGGGCTCTTTTTCATGATCTCAAGACCGTACATGCGATTGGTTCTACCCGTCGCTGCCTGGAAAATGTTGAAGTGTGCTCCGATGCAGAGGAGCCACAGCCCTGTTCTGCATGCAGAGCGTTACTATCAGACCGTGCTTTCCTGATGGCGATTCACAAAGCTATCCCTGCCGATGAGAACCGAGCTTGCGTACCTCATGTGTGGCAGAGCATTGCAATAGGCAAGATGTATACAAAGAACAAGGATTTGAAGACATTGTTTGAAGAGGTGCATTCTCCCCTTGCCTTCCCTGAAATACCAGTTGAATAGTGAATATAATTCACATCATTAGAAATCAGATCGATCAGACATCTTTCTACGATATGCCCGCCAATTTGCAGCCGGAAAATTCGATAAAAATCCGGTTTTTCTCGGATTGGTAGAGGTTATGGTCACAACCGTTGACCGGCAGGACCATGGCAAAGGTCTGCAGAACTCATACTACCCGCCGGCATATGATGAATGGTGTCAAGAGATGCAGATCATCTCGCCTGTATCTGCTCAGGCGTTCAAGCAACATTTCCCTGCACGTTCTGAGCGAAACATGCGGGTGAAGCGGTCAAAGGCACCACAGTTCAAACAAGGCATCGGTCCTCACACCCTCAGGCATGCACAAGAATATATTCTCGACTATGCATATCCCTCGGATGGACCTCTCGTGCTTGCAGTAGATGATACGAAGCTCACGCCCGTGTTCCACCCCTACCTCGATGGCGAAACAGGGAAGTATTTCATAGTTGGTGGTACAGGAGATCCTTTTGAGGTCAATGATCTCGACTATCTTCAACAGCAGCTGGAAGATGCTGCCGAGTCCAAGGCATCGAAGCTTCACCTGTGGTCGCTTCAAATCCCCCTCCCTTATGTTCCACCACTCATCCTTGCTCTCGCACCTATCGGAACCAGTATGAGTGCAATTCAGCTCGCAGAGTTGGAGCTGGAAGTGCTGGATCTCCTCCTCCAGGCTTCGCCATGGTTTTGCATCATATCATTGGCATCTGATGGAACTGTCGTTGAACGCGAAGCACGAAGGGAGCTTGTCTGCATGGGCCGAGCATCCGTCATAACGCATCGGATTCCACATCCAGCCGCGATGGACTCGGACTCGGACTCAGGCTCTTCTTCTCTGTCTAGAGAACACTGGCTCTCAGTCTCCATCCTTCAGATGCATGGCCAAGCAATTGCAGTGATCCAGGACTCGAAACACCTCCACAAGACACTCCGAAACAATGCTTTTACTGGTGCAAAGTGTCTGGTATTAGGTCGCTTTCCAGTCTTTTACGAGTAGGTTCGGGACATTGCACACGATCCTAAAGAGCGCTGCCTGCCAATCCGAAAACGCGATGTTGATAAGCTTGATCGACAGGACGATTGGGCTGCTGCACGGCTGTTTGCTCCGTCAACACTTGAGTATATTTTGCTCTACAAGCCCAACAGTCTTGGTCTTCAAGTCTTTCTGTTCGTCTTTGGCGAACTTATCGATGCTTATCAGAATCGTCATATCTTGCACATCGAATGCATCAAAATGGTCCTACGTGCTCGCTTCTTCAAGGATCTCTGGAAGGTGTTTCTCAAAGATGCAGGCTATGCACAAAACCGCTACTACATGTCTCCTGAATGTGATGATATCTCTGACATCCTCATAAACGGGCTCTTGGCACTCGTCTTCATCTACCGGGACCATCTGGACAAGCTCTTCCCACTGCTTCTTTGGCTTTTTGGAAGTGAAAGCAATGAGCATATCTTTGGCCTCTTTCGTGACATAATCCCTGATTTCAATCTCGTTGAGGCCCTTTATCTTGTCAAGAAGATTGAGGTTCGACTTCGGGCTGCCTGCCGTGCACGTGGGTTTCCTATGTCGGGCTCCGATTCTCGCAAGTCTGCGCAGGGTTATTCGATGACATATATGGATGGTGATGGAATGCCATCTATCTGTGTATTGTCTGTCTTTCCTACAGACAAAGATATTGCCAGGGCTGCTGTCGAGGCATTTAGTGATGCATCGGCTCTCTGGACTCTCCTCGGGTACACGCCGACTTCGTTTCAAGCAGAATCCACAAGAGACTTGAGTACTCCTGACTAGGGTGGAGTGGGCCGGCAAGCAGCAGGGTCTAATTCATCTATGTTTTGTCACCTTCCAAGGTCTTCTATACAGTCACATATATTACCATACACACAGTTCTATCTTTTATCATGATTTAATTTTACTTGATTTTATCGGATTTTACTTGATTTTATTTGACTTTATTTGATTTCA
>SEOQ01000704.1:0-15146 GCA_004679275.1 Dentipellis fragilis
AGCATGGACGACTAGTGGAGCCTCTGATCAGCCAGGTTCATGGTCCCTTCGGATTTTTCAGGGATCCGGAGAAGTCACCTACTCGTGATCATGCATGATAGAACTTGCGAAGACTCGGAAGAGCGCTCCGTGCCCTATGACACCATCTCAGGTGCAGGTAGCTCAGTTGGCTGCTATCGGTAGGCCTGCCTACATTGTCTATAGAATTGTCAGGCTGCTTCGTGGCTTCCATGCATCATTCTGATTCATCCCCATCACCCCATATTACCATGCAGGCCGGTTAGATTATCGGCGGGACTAAAGCCGTCGGTTCCGGATGGACACCACTCTCAGCATGGTTTGACGTACAGTATACTTATCTTATTTCTGTCAAGCACTGAATCGAGCGCCCTTGGACTCAACTCTTACCGTCATGGCTAACTACGAGCAACTATCCAGTGGCGATGAACATCTGTCTGAAGAGCATGGGCTCATCAGCGAGAAGTACGAGGGTCGACCCTCCTTCGCCTCTGCTCACAGCTCTCTGAAACCCTTTGTGCTCGCGCTGCTGCTGCTGAACGTCATCTTGGCCAGCACAAATGTGTGGGCTACCAATACGCTCTCCTCGTATGTGGCGAAGGTCGCACCCATTGCGGACATCTCCCAGCTTCCGGTGCCCGATCAATACGCCGGGCTAAGCACGTCGTCTCGCCAAAAAAGTATGTTCTCCTTTTGCTTATTGACTGGCGACCGGGCTCACAATAATTGTGTTCAAGTGGTGCATACGAACGACAGTACGTACATCCGCAAGAGGGACCCCGCAGACTTCATGCGAAACCCACTTTAAAGAAGGACACTTTATCTTGTAAGTGAGACTCTTTCCCTGATCTATTTGCCCCGCGCTGACAGGATGTGGAGCGCAGTCCAACGGAATTCCGGTGTCGTGTAGAATAGATGGGAGTCATATAGGATCTGTGGTGCGATGCTCAGCGGCGTTTGTCTGCACGTTTCACGAGCACAGTTTCTCATAATAGGCAAGCTGTCTGACGTTAAATGGGTCATATAACTGGTGACACTCAGCCCTATCGCCATCCAAGCGCCTCGAGAGTCTCACCAAGATATGATTCAGACCCTGACTGCATTGCAGCAACCATGCTTTGCTGTGCGATGGGAAATCCAGGCGAGGTTTTTGGACTAGCAAAAGTTACGTGCCTGCCATATGATCGGATATGAACGTCGTATCAGAGACTCGCGGTTGTAAATTTTGAGCGATATTGCACTCTCTGAACATTTATTTTTAGCCGATGCCCGCAATACATTTCAGTGCCTTGAGCAGGTGTCGCAATTCATGTCGAAGATTTATGCTATATCAAATACACTTCATCAATAGCCTGACGATAAGAGAGGTGATTGACACGAGGAATTGAATCCGAGTACAAAGATGCATATAAGTGGCGCTGACAGAAAGAGTCTGTAGGCTTCGCACCTTCGAGAACCAACCATGCGTCCCATCCTCTCGCTTCTCGTCTTTGCAGTACTCGCCATCGCAGTACCCTTGAACAACCAACGTCAGCTTATCCCCCTCCTTGCCAAATTGTTATGCTGACTGTCTCGGAACAGCTGCCGCGCGCAATGCAAATGCAGTGAGGGAGTTGCCCGAGCCTGGATTCTTTGTCGAAAGCTTTGGGGTTACTCAGGATACCGCTGAATTCCAGTAAGAAACATCTTCGCAAGTGCAGTTGGGGCGGGTGAGTTACGGCATGGCTTGCATCTGGCAGTAGACCCTGACAATTTCTCTAGGATGGTTATTGTATCAGCCATCTTATCATCTGCTTTGGTAGATACATCATAGAAGAGGGTTGCTGCGATGATACCGTCACACACTGTCCGCTGCACGTTGTGATTCGGACTGGCGGAGTGTGACCTCGGCGTTCAATTTGAAGGCGGCATGTATCATGTGTCAGGCATGTCAGGCCTTGAGGGGACAGACCCTTGCAAGGTCACCTTCATGGCATGAACGGCCGGCGTCGATAGCAGTCAGATTCTGATTAGGCTTTGCTGAGTTTGGGGATAGTTGGACGTCGGTGCCGAACGATACTTGCCAACGAAAGAGTTTAGCCGTGGACTGGTGATGGAAATGCATCAGAAACGATTCGCATGGAAGCCACGACGCATGCGATGAATGGCTGCAGGCGGCTGCTGTGTTATGATCGCAAAGATCTAGTTGGCTGTCGTCAGATGTGGTGGAGCAAGCACTGAAATTATTCACACCTGCATTCGTTTCATCATCTGCGTGGATGCGCTAGCTTCTGCTTCTCCGTGTGCATGTTCGGCTGAATGTGCCCACTAAATCAAGTACCACGATTACCGGTATATATTAGTCTCGCCCGGCAATAGGGAAGGGTCTGTAGGCTTTCATACCTGAAATCGCCCCTTCATCACCAGTTCTCAAGGTAGAATGCACTCCGTCCTATCCATCCTGTTCCTCGCAGCGTTTGCTGTCGCAGTCCCTTTGAATGACAAAGGTTTCTGCTTCCTTTACAATTCTCCCCGACTCATCACTGACCGTGATCACAGCCCGGGTGGTCCCAATTCCTGGGGCCTTCGTTGAAGGTTCTGGCATCACACAGGAGACGAAAGACTTCGCCCTCGACGTCGCAGCCCGGGCGATTCCGGTCCCCGGAGCTTTTGTTGAAGGATCCGGAGTCATGCAAGACACCAAAGATTTATATTCCCGCAATGAAGCGCGGGCGATTCCAGTTCCAGGTGCATTTGTAGAGGGGTTCGGCGTCACGCAGAACACGGAGGAATGGCAGTGAGAACGGGCGAGTGTAGTTGAAGGGTCACTGTACAAGTTCGTTAGTCCAGTTCACGCAAATGGACGCTTAGTGATGACATCACGGATTTGAGCGTTGTCTGAATCATGACAAGAAGTGCCGGCCGCGTGACTAGTGGATGATCGCTATCCAAGCAAGATAGAAGCAAGTTGCACTGGGAGGGTATAAGAAGACATGGCTAGGGTGGGTAACGCACCGCTCGCCACTCCTGTTGCCATCGTATCCTGCCCGCAGTCGTAAACATGCCTTCGAGCGCTGAATCAGATGCCAACTACGTCCTTCCAGACAGTGATCAAGAGAAGGCTCGGTGAGTCTGACATCCAGATATCGCGACAGAATGTACCAAACATGAAAAAGTCTGGCGTCTCAGCATTTTATGATGAAGAAGGTGATGGGGAGGCCCTCACCTATTCCGGAAGCCGTAGACGTCGACAAGATATCCGACATCCTTGATATCGCAGCCGGCACCTGCGTATGGACGCTCGAAGTTGCAAACCTTCTGGAGGTCAAACCGCGGATCCATCCTGCTGGATCAGACTCGGGCCAGAAATGAATCAACCTGTATGCATGCGATATCAGCACAGCTAAGTTCCCATCCAAAGAGTCTACGGAAAGACTGGGCATAACGACTTTCGAGCAAGACATGACGAAGCCATTTCCTGCCGAGATGCTAGGCAAATTTGATTTGATACATATGAGTTTGCTGGTTTACGCTTTGACGGAGCAAGGGTGGAAGAAGGCACTGGATAATTGCAGAGACCTTCTCAGTCAGTCTATAGCTTTCGATTCAGAACTAATTTGACCTGAGTTGACATTCTAGAGCCCGGCGGTCTTCTATTCATGACGGAGAGCGATGCCATTTTCTTCACGGATGAAGCTCCTGCGCCTGATGCAGACGCTTCCGGTCACGACTTCGAAGCCAACATGTCTGGTCCGACCTGGAGACACAAAGCAAACTCAGTGTACACAGGAGGATCATTGAGGAATAAATTCATACCAGAGTGAGTAGATTGTCGCTCAAACCAAGAGGGATACTAATGACAGATGGCAGCCTATCGTTTCGTCTACCTTCGATGCTTGAATCATCATCCTTCACAGTTCTTTCCAAGAAGAGGGGCAAGGGAACCTTCGGGAAGCTTTGCACAATCTACAAAGGACTCGACGGAAGCTCCTTAGACGACGAAGCCGAACTGTCACTTGCGAACTTTGACCAGGTCATCGATATTTTGGTAGGAATCTATTTCAAGAATGGTACTCTAGAAGCGCCAAAGGGAGTCAAGATCAGTAGTGCAGAGGAGAGTAAGCAATTGGTGGAAGAGATTAAATGTGGAGTGCGCGAGGCTGGCGCATACATTGTCATAGCCGACATTCTAGCTAGAAAGCATTGAAATCATGTTACAGTAAATCGTACGGTCTTGTCGAATCTGGTCAGTATGCCTGTGGACAAGAGGCGACTCTGTGAACAGTGGATAGAACCAAGAGATATACACTCACGTTCAAATAGCTCATGAAGGTGGAAAAAACTGGGGAGCTTATGGGAAAGCCTAGTGAGTAAAGCCTTGCCAGAGCGTGAGTTTGTCAACAATAGAGCCGCGTAAAGCTTGATACCAAAAGAACGCGGGAGAAGACACGGAGAACAGAAATTGGGGCCTCAAAGAGTGTAGATGGCTGAACAGAATGCTGGCATTAAATAAGAAAACATGTTGTGATGAGTCGATTGTGAACAAGCTGAGCGCAGGACCCCCGACGACCAACCCAGAGGTATGTTCCGCCAAAAAGCCCCGGTGCCGTATGAAATTTGGACCCCAATGCTCCCCTTTGGTGCCGTGATCCGTGACAAACCTACGAATTTGACCGTTTGGTGCCGCGTTTGGAACATACGTATGGTGCAAAATTTCCAAATTTGGACGACATAGGGGTCAAAACAATTTCCGCCGCCGTCACCAGCTCCAAGCGGGGGGGGGGGGGGGGGGGGGTTTTTTTTTNNTNTNNNTTNNNGTCCTTCCCGTTCTCTCCCGGGTCAACGCCGTGTCAACTTACATGTATACTCCTCTGCAGGGCGATAACGCACGACCCTGAGACCTATCCGAACCCCGAGCAATTTCAACCCGACCGTTTCCTCGGTGAAACTGCATCCACCCAACCCGACCCGCGTAAATTTGCATTTGGATTCGGGCGACGCGTGTGTCCCGGTACGATCTAGTCAAACTACGCTCCTGACACAGAACTGATTCTGGTGATACTATCTTGCACACCAGGGGCACACTTCGCCGAGACCTCGCTCTTGTTGGCCATTGCGTCTGTTCTGTCTCTGTTTACGATCTCGAAGTGCAAAGACGAGCAGGGCAGGGTCATCGAACCAACGATAGAGTGGTCGACGGGGGTGATTAGCCATCTGAAGCCATTTAAGTGTACGATTGCACCAAGGCCTGGGAGTGCGATCGCGCTCTTGGACATGGAGGATTAGGGTGTGAGTGCGGACGCGCGGAATGACGATGACCACCCGGAAGTGGACCATTGATTATCTGTGTTATACAGAATTTAACTTACATTGCATAAACCTTACATATATTTGTCAATAACTGATAATCCCCCGCCGCCACGGCCTCGCCGCAGCTGTCTCCCCAGGTTAACTCTTCCCAAGCATTTCGTCAAATACTGCAACACTTTCCTCCTCTCTTTCATTTATTCTGGTGGTTTCAACCACCCTTCAAGGCGTTTCGAGCTGAAGCTTCCCTTACGTCCCTGGACCACGTTGTGTGCCACGGAGGCACCAGGAAGCGACGTTGCTCGTGGAGGACAGCCCCAGAACCTTAATGTCTCGGGAAAGGTCATTCGCTATTGCTCTATGATCTTGACACGAGTCTAATATTTTGTCCTTCAAGCAGACGCCGTGGCATCCCACTGGCATCTGCGTTTCATGGAGAACAATCATCTCCCACCTCTGGCCTTCCAGCGGAACTTTTGCTGAGGATTTTCACCATTCTCAGCCATGAATGGTGGCCTGCCAGACTCGATGCCGAATACTCGCTGGGTGAAAAATCGGGACCAATTTCAAGTCTGGGCTGGATCATTCTCACGCACGTGTGCCGTCGATGGAGGCAAGTTGGGATCAATGCTGCCGCACTATGGACACAACTATCGTTCGACCTCGGTATTCACTGGGCGAAAGAGATGTTGAATCGCGCGAAGAATGTTGGCGTCCGCTACGTACGCGAGGGCAACCCGTTTGACTACCCCCCAACGGCCTTAGATTCGTCCGAGGCCGAGCTTCTATGGGAACATTTTGAACAGCTCGAGAATCTGACCTTTTATGCTCTCGACCTTTCTCAATTTGAAGAACTTTCGTTCAATTAACCTCGTGCAGCACCTCGCATGCGGGAGCTGACACTCATGACGTATGCGCGCGTTGATGGGTATCGGATCGATATCCTGGACAGTGTCAAACGCCAACTCCGAGTTCTAAGCCTATCGTATTGCGCCATTCCTTGGACGTCAAACTTGTATAACGGACTCGTTCAATTGAGTATTACGTTTGCATTCATTCATGGAGGCGATGGTGCGCCGGTTCATACGGAGGTTTCCCCATCCTTCACTCAGCTTCTCGGCGCCCTTCAGACTGCTGCACCCACACTACGGACCCTCTGGCTCGAAATCCATGCGGACGATTCATCTACGGGGCACGTTGACAACTGGACCCATCCATCCATCACACTGCCATGTCTTACCTCACTTACATTGCAGGGTGATTCATGTGTCCTCGTTCCCATCCTTCAGCACCTCCGTCTACCTGTCGAAGCGCATCTCAATCTGGAATGTGGTTGCCGGGGTGCAACATATGATTCAAACCTTCGTGATGTCCTGCCTATATTGAAGAGGATAAGTGACGGAGCAACACCGTCACCGGGTATCACCCACATTCATATGGAAGTAGGGAGGTGGGAAACAGGAGTGGTGGCCTATGCTTCTCCCCCGGATGCCTCGTCAAGGTCATTGAGACAGTTGCCTCTCTTTCGTGTCTGCCTTATGCATCGCGCGGACGCCGACTTTCCTATCTGGTGGAGGGACAACTTCTTCTCGCATCTTCAGATTTCAACTTTGACTTCGTTGGAGATATCTAGCCCGATGACGGACGTCGACTACTCTGGATCCGATTTGCCTATGCTCAAGCACTTGCGGAACCTACAAGTTTTGTCCCTAGAGGGAGAACAGGCCATGTCCGGGTTGTTGCAGTATTTGCACCCAGGCGATGTGTTGCCTTCCCTCGAAACTCTGGATCTCCGCGATCCCTGGACTGAGGACTGGGTTGAAGTCCGGCCAAAAGAATGGGATGATCTACGGACCAGCGTAAGGTCTTTCTTGACGGATGGGAAGCTGTGGCCACGTCTCCAAAGCATAGTCCTCAGAAGCCATCATCCAAACTTGTCAACCTCTTTACGGACCTTGTTACAAACCAATTTTCCCAATGTTACCGTCCAACGTCCTCCGTCGCGTTTCTAGTAACACCCTTGCACCCTGCTGTCTCTTCGTCGACCGTCTCTATTGTTCTATACTTCTTACGTGGCTTCATCATATGCATATACCCCCTCATCATCCTCGAGCCATATCACCCCCATCGACCCGGACGTCCGATGTGACTATTATTTTGCCTCTATCCTGACCACCTACTTGCTATGTCTCGAGGCCAGTTTTTGACATAACTCAGTGGATGCTATCTCATTGCTCTAAACTACGTCGCGACAGTCCTATATTGAGGTATATTATCCAAGCACAGTCTCTATGATATAGTGGTATCTTCCATATACACACATATTCCTGGTCCTTCACGCGAGCTCGCGCGTGACATAGTGCCATATATACTGCGTCCAGCCCTCGATGACACCAGTACCGGTGACGATATGCAAGCAGTCACCGCTTGCGTGCGCATCGGGGCGCAGCAGCGCGGGGCGGTCAATCGGGAGGTAGTGTACGTCGGGGTATGCTGCGCCCGACAGCAGTTTCTATATACCCATAAATATGTCAGCCCCCTCCTGTGAATGCCAAAAACACGACACGTACCTGGAAGATGCCGTTCATCTCTCCAATCCACGGCCAGTTGTACCACTTCCACTGGTACGGCTTCCACTGCTGCCACGGCGCATGCTGATTGCGGCAGTCCTCGTGCCCGGGGAGGTATGCGCGCACCACGACACGCCTCTTCACGACATCAACCGTCTCCGGCCCGCGTCCGCCCAGCCGCGCCGCCATGACCCTCCGCGCCTGCTCACGTTGGTCCACCTCCAACGCGCGCTGCACGGGTGTCTGCCCACTCCCGCATCGCATCGCCAAAGAATTCGAGCACGTTGCTGATCCCGAACCCTGCATCTTCGCCTGCGGCCTCGTTGCGCAACCCGCCGAGGAGTGTTGTGGTCCAGTGCCCGGCAGTCGCGACAATGAGCGTGCCGTACCGCGAGGCAGGGAGCTGCCCGGTGAGGAGCGGCATGTACTCCGCTGGACTGAGGCTCCAGAACTGTTCCTCGCTGAACAGCTGGAACGGATGTTCGGGATCGGTATAGAGCTCGGGGTGCTTACGGCGATGTAGCGCTTCGAGCTCGTCGCGGTTCAGTAGGAGGTCGACGCGTCGGAAGGTGACGAGAGGTGTGTGCTCGACGCTGAAGTTTAAGGGGAGCTTGAGGGTGGAGACCAGAGGAGACGAGGGATTCAGGTAGAGGTTTTGCGGCCATGCGCGGTCGAAGTAGGGGTTCTCGGTATAGTTGGGTGTCGCGCGGACGTGTGGGAATAGTGTGCAAGATAGTGAGAAGAAATGATTTTCAGATATTGAGTCTAGGGAAGAGAAGTTAGTGGATGGGTGGGCGGGGTTTAGAAGCAAGGTCGCTGAGAAGGCCATTGCCCGTGCCATGAACATGTAGCACGACATCGTGCACGAAGTATAGCCCTCAAGGCATTCTTTTCAACCGCAGTAGAGATATACGCTGCTCACCTCCAAGCACAAGCCAACCACCCTGCTCCACTAGATCGCGGACAAACGCCTCAGACTCTAACTGTCTCACACCCTTGCATGACTTCGCCGGCGTCCACTCCCAGCTTGTCATGCCCGGGAAGCGATCAAACTGCTCCTCGTGATCCACGCCTAGGTGCCACTTGAACTCACGGTCCGCAGCACATCCCTGCAGACCGTTGAAGTCGAAGACATCTTCTGGCGCGCGCAGCGTTGTGTTTGGGCTCGTGAGCGGCGCGTAGTTCGCCTTGGGGTTCCAGCGGCCGTCTGCCCATGCTTCGGGAGTACAGGTCGATCCAGGACCTGAATGTGAAGCGCCGGAAGGGAAGAGCGAGGAGAGCAGACGCGAGCGGAAGGGCACGCCAGAGTAGAGGTATAAGAAAGAGATCAAGGAGAGCAGGCCACCGACGGCGATCAACTTTGCGACGAGGGCACGGGGCGGGGCAGCCATTGGGCCCCGACTGATCCGTGAAGCAAGAAAGGAGAGAGGAGGACGAAAGAAAGACGGTGGGGATCGTTGCAGTCAGCGACTCTGTCAGCGACTCTATCAACTCTCTGTCACTTCTGCGACCGACCCGCGGCAATTTCGTTGCGATTTACCACCTCGGCTATTTCCGGTCATGCCCTGCCCACGCGCCCTAAGGACATCCTTCAGCACCTCCTAGCTCCGAGTCAACCAATTCCGTGCATAAAGAAATGTCCTCTGGACCGTTCGTCATGTTCGTTCCAGTGACTTGAATCACGACTGACTTGTTGGTTTCGCAGCTTATCCCCTCTGTCGTCCATCTCCGACCTTCCCACAGAACTTCTTCTGGAAATCTTCACCTGTCTCCGTGACACCTGCCCGCCATGTAGAAAGCTTGATGAAACAAAGGTGGCCATCGACTTCGGTTGGATCGCCGTTACGCACGTGTGCAGTCACTGGAGACAGCTTGGAATCAAGTCTGCGAGCCTCTGGTCGGATTTGTCTTTCAATCTCGGGCAACGTTGGGCAAAGGAGATGTTGGTGCGCGCGAAGGATGTTGGTATCTGCTTTGTGCGCGATGCCAAGGTGGATGGAAAAAATCTAGACGAGTTCGAAGCCGCCTTTCTCTGGGAACATTTCGAACGCATCAGAGAGCTGCGACTCCTCTGTTATGGTTGCAATGGACTGGAAGAACTTCTACGTCATGCTCCTCGCTCAGCTGCTCACCTTCGGGTCCTGGAACTCACTCCGTATGCTTCCATGTCTCGAAACTGTTCCGCCATCTTCCAGTGCATCATTCACCATAACCTCAGCCTGAGAATTCTCTCATTGTCCAATTGCAGTGTTCCTTGGGCCCCGGAGATCTATAGCGGGCTGACCCTTCTGGACCTCAACCTTAATATGTTTGATGGAGACAAATTTGCCCACAATTCTTCGGAGGAAGCCGTCGCGTCTTTTTGCAACATTTTCGGCGCCCTGCAAAGCGCTGCTCCTTCGTTGCAATCCCTCGCACTTGGCATGATAGCTGAGTCATCCTTTAACGGACACATTAACAATTTGGACGCGCCCACGGTAGACCTTCCGCATGTTTCGTCGCTCAAATTGCTCGGCGACCCATGTTTCGTCGCTCTTGTTCTTCAGCACCTCGACATACCTTCTCTGTCGCAGCTTGAAGTAGATTGTCAACATATCAATTGGGGAATAAGATATGATTTGGATATTCACAGTATCATATCTCCACTCAAGTGCAAGATCGATGAAATATCAATGTCCCCGCCTGTCACCCATCTTCACATAGATCAAATCCCTGGATTGTCGCTGAGCGCGTATTCGTCCTTCGACACACCATGCAGACAGCGCAAATTCTATATCTGCCTGAATGACCGTAAATACGATTATTACGTCCCGTGGATAGAAGCCTTCTTCTCCCACATCCACCTGCCCGCCCTCACCTCTCTCGAGATACAACTCCTCGACACACAGCCTCCCACTCATCTCCAGTACCGCACCTCTTGCACACTGTGAAAGTGTGACGTCGCTGTCATTGGACGGACAAACCGCGTTGCAACACTTTTTATTAGACTTAGAAACCATGTTCCCATCCCTGGAAACTCTCTCTCTCTCCGACATATGGATGAAGTTCAATAGACCCATCATCCGGTCACCCACACACGTAGAAAATCCGAAATACTGGTATGACCTCGCGTTGGAAATACAGATCTTTTTGGAAAGAGGGTCACTACGGCGGCGCCTTCAGAGCATAGTCCTCCTTATTCATGCTTTCTCGGACAGTTTGCAACGTTTACTCGAAACTGATTTTCCCAACGTCACCGTCGAATTTATTTCATAGCCAAAGTTATATCGTTTGTAATGCCAGTGGCCTTCACTTATCTTGGTGATGTTTACACTGGTGTACCTTAGCTTATTTTATGTACTGTAACAGCCCGCTATTTTGTTTGCACAACCGTTATCTTTAGGTACAAGTTTAGGCTGTAGCATAACCATGAAGGGCTTATACTTGATATTCTACGACGTGCTTATATACATCTGACCTTGAGTAGTGTTCAGAAACTTTGTTGCGCCAGAGCCACGGTCGTTCGTCCCTTTCCAATTAATATTTGCACCCAGCGGCGATATGCTCGGCTTATATTCACACGATCCTTCTCTGAGTCTAGGTACTCAAGCACTGGCGCTGGCAGTGAGCGCGCGTGTTAGGTATACGGAGGGTGTCGTGTCCGAAACTGTATCATAATCTTTGTGCTATCAACACGGACCGACTCGTATCATACATCGCGCAAAAGTGCTGCAGGCCCATTAGAGGACCGGAACGTGGGTGATTTGTGGACTGAGTCATCAATGGGTCGCGGGGCTGCGAGAGGACTGGGAAGGAGACACGGTAAGCCAACTGCTTCTCAGATCGAATCTTCAGACTTGGCGTTCACCACCTCAATGGACCCTGCCTTCTCGTCATCCTCTGACGCTTTCGCCACTTCCGCGGCGTGCTGCGCGATCTGTTCGGCCTGCTCGGCGCCGTCGAACAAGCTGTGGAAGAGAAATCAACATCACGATTTGGACCAAACAATGCGAGAAGGCAACGTACGCGGCGGTCTCTTCCAAGGTGCGCTAAAGGGGTGAAATAGGTTAGGGAAAAGCCGAGGAGACGAGCTTGAGTGACTTACATTCTTGGTCTCGATCACGAAGATGAACACAAATACCGCCTCGAATGCGAGCCAACAGACATACACGAGCTATAAATTCATAAGCGTTAGTTCATCACACACGTAGCACGAACCACGAGAAGCTGCGCACGTAGTACTTCCAGCCAAGACTGTATACATCACAATTGCGTGAGCATACATCGAACGGAGATGCAAAGCGCAGATACTCACGCATTGAGTGCGATCGGGTTCACGTACCTGCCCCACCGCATGCGTCAGTACATCATGATCCGCATGGGGCAAAAGAGAGCCGGGGAAGCGGAAGACGCACTGGTTAAAAACGACCGAGGCCGAGACGGCGAAGTTGAACACCACGAAGCCCTTCGCACGGATGGAGTACGGGAGAATCTCGACCGAGTATCTGCCGCGGCGTGTGAGGTTAGTCATTCTGTAGCTCGGCCGACGGTGTAGGACGGGCTTACGAGACGATGAGCGGGGTGAAGGCCAGCTACGGGTTGCGTCATGGTCAGTGGCATTGCGTCCGGAAATAGCAGGAGACGTACATCATCTGCGAATTAAGGTCAGTACATGACAAGCGACTAGCAGAAGGGACGTGCTCACAGAAGAGGTAGTACACGACTTTTTACCGCACGAAAGTAAACGACAGCGTCAGTTATGCTCTGAGGACAAAGGATGCTCGGCTTACAGATGAAGCCAATCACAGCCCTCCCAACCGCCGGGTTCCCATGTTGCGCATACAGCGAGAAACAGATGGTCTGAACCGTCCAGAAGATAAGCATCCCTGCACAAGACCCATGAGCCTACTTATGACGGGGTATTGAGATAATATACGCACCAACAGTAGAGATGATAAAGAGCTTGCGACGTCCGGCTTTGTCGCAGAGGAGACCGGCGACGACGGCGACGAAGAAGTTGAAGATGTTGAGGATACCGTTCTAATTTTGCGGGAAGTCGGTTAGTTTGGAAGTTGCAGGACGCATGAATAGAATACTCACGATAAGCAACTGGGTCGTCGGATCCGTAACTAACCCGCGCACATCAGCTCTGGGTAGTCCGAAGAAAACGGAAGCAAAGGGAGATACGTACTGCCAACAGAGTCACAAACACGTTTCAAATCTATAACGTGCGTCAGTATTAGAGGATAACAACGCCTGTGGGGATACATGAGCACTCACAGTATGACACGAGCCCGTTACCAGACCACTGCGAGAAAAACGCGAGCGCAAGGATGATGCGCATGCGGCGGCGGTTGCCTGGCGTCTTGACGAGGCTAAGCCAGCCGACATTCGCAGAGACCTCCTGGTCCAGTTTGATGGCCGTCTTGATTTCCTCGAACTCGTACTCAACGAGTGGGTCCTGCCTGTTGCGCCGCTGTCAACTTTCTGTCGTCAGATGAAGAGGGGGAGGCGTACTCGTTGCCATTGGCGTGGTAGTATGCGAGGGTCCTGAGTGCCTGGGTTTCGCTGTGGTGTAGAAGTGGAAGTAAGCAATTGAAGCAGAAACGAGAGGGAGAAAGTGACACGCACCGGCCTTTCCTCACAAGCCATCTGGGCGACTCGGGGACGAACCAAATGAGGAAGATCTGGATGAGCGATGGGAGACCCTGCAGGAGCGAGGGAATGCGCCACGCCCAGCTGGAGGGGATCGTGAAGGTGCCGAAAGTCTGCACCATGCCCACATTGTCAACATACCGACGTAGTCGTAAAAAGACGAAGGAACTTACGGTCCATGCGGCGCTACATTCGACCGGGAGTCAGCTCGCAACGGCAACATAACCATAGTAATAGAAAAGCAACGCACACAATACTTCCGAAGTACCTACAAAGGCAAGGAAGCGATTTAGTCAGGATACGAGAGTGGATGGTAAATATGTATCATGCATACCAGAGCGTGTTATACATTGAAGTCGCTTGTCCTCTCTGCGAGGGATACGCAATCTCCGTAACGAGGAGCGGTGCCGCAGCAGCAGCGAATGTGAGCCCAAAGCCAATGAGGAACCTGCAGCACACCGCGCGCGTCAACAATACCCGCAGAAAACGAGGCTAAAGCTGCGCACCGTGCACCGATGAACATGTTCACCGAGTTCGAGGCAGTCTGGATAGCTGTGGCGATGAGCATGATAGTCGCGCCGATCAGGATCGCCGTGCGGCGACCGAGGCCGTCCGTTACGTAGGGAGAGAAGGGGTATGCGCAAAGGCAACCAATATTCTGTAACTACATTAGCAAAGCACAGGAGTGAAGACAAGAAATCGATATACCTGGATAGCATTGAGCAGACCGAGCTATGCAGAAGGCAATGTGTCAGTAAATGTCGTGAAAAAGGAATGAAAAGCTTTTACCATTCCACCGGAGGGGTTGTGGAAGTATAAAACCCATTGCGGAAGAGATTGAAGGCCGTCTGAGGGGATTATGGTTATATCCTCCTCTCGTTTGAGTAGTATTTAAGGCACCCACTCATCATACTCCCTAAGATTTGAAAATGAGTTCCATGTGGAGCCCCCGAAAGACGAAATGCGTACCATCGTAGCCATTCGTTGAGGACGTGATCAGCCTACGAAAAGCATCCGAATTGACACGTGAGCCAATCAAAACAACAAAAATACGTACAGGAGTACAATCCACCCGTTCAGCGCAAGCAGACCTATTCACAAAAACGTCAGATACAATGTATGCAGTATACCTCGCTGTGGGCCAACGTACGTCTGTTCTGCCACCACGGTCTCGACTTGTCGATCAAATCCGCATAGTTCTGCTTGTCAGCAGTAGCAACAACAGCTCCGGCGCCCATAGTGTGATATTAACGCTGCGGAAGATCGACGTGAAGCCTGGGAGGGTGGAGAAGGGGAGGCGGGGTACGGGGTGTGGGGTAGATAAAGGAGGGAGGGAAAGGGGTGAAAGGAATGGAATGGAGGGTCGAACTCGCAGGTTTTAGAACCCTCAGGTTTGAGCTGCTTACCCCGCCGAGGAACGGTCAATCACGCCAGACTGCGCGTCGAGCTCGGGCCAACGATGCGACGTACCCACACCGAGGCGCGAAGACACTGCGCGTGCGCTCTAATCCGCCAGTGGGGATTGAAGGATTGGATTGGCGTCGAGGAAGAGAAGCGCACGAAGCAGAAGGGAGTGGTGTGGTGATAGGCACGCGCGAGGTGTGGTTTCGCCGGGGTTGCGCCTGCGGGGTTTTCCTG